>PVIR01001701.1:0-36117 GCA_004026965.1 Petromus typicus | reverse complement strand
CGTGGGTAGGGCTATGGGAAAAAATGAGAATTAAGTTGTGTCTTATACTGGTATAAATCCCCATTATGGAGTGCAATCATGATGTATATATTTAATGTACCAATAAAGATAAAAAAAGAATATAAATCTCAACGGATTCCTTTAAGTACCATATTAAAGGTACTCAGCCTTAGCGATATCGTAAGGCTTTAATCAAGACGTTAAGACATTACATGAGTCAATATGGTCTGCTGATTTAGCTGACTCAACCTGACACAAAAGGAGATACCAATACTATGTTCAAGAAGCTGCTGCTTCTGAATGAAGGCCAAAGCAATGGAATCAGCTTCAGAAAGTACAGGCCTGCAAAAGAAGGTGAGGAGGGTATGCCATCAAGTGGATGAGCAACAGAAGGAAAAAGAAAACAGTGAGGGGTGAAACACCCCTTTGTACATTATTACAGCTTTGAACATTATTTTTCTCTTTTAATTGTTTCTTTAGTCGGTATTCATGATGACAAGTAACATCATATTAATATGGATTGTCTTTTTCCCATTAAATGTTAAGTCAACTTATTTACATTCTGAGGCTCATTTTAAAGACAATGCCCAATCTCTGTGTTATTGAGGGCAACAGGTTAGGTTAAAATATGTAGGCTAAAGCGAAAATTCCTGTGTTCTGTACATGTCAAGAAGAATGAGACTTCATGTCGCTGACCTGTTTTGTCAAGCACCTTAGAAACCTGAGAAGGGAAATACTACTTTTCACCAAGTATTAAAAAGCAGGAAGGCGGGAGCCTAGTGCGCACTGGCCTGCTGTACCCTGGTCCTACTGCTGCGGAGAATCTTGGCTCTGGGGCAGCTCTGTGCATGGGTGTTTCGTGGTTGGACCACAGGCAGAGACACAAACTGTAGTGAGCAAAGGGAGCCCAGTGGCAAGCAGCTGGCTGTCCTTGTCATTCTCTTATTGCTGTGACAAAACACCCAACACCTACAACTTCAAGAACAAGAGGGTAATTTTGGCTCACGGTTTCAGTCACTGTTGGCTGCTCCACGGCAGGAAGGGCCTAGAAGAGGAAAGCAGCTCACATCATGGTATCCAGGAAGCAGAGAGCGAAGGGGGGAGTCAGAAAGGAGGTAGACACTCCCAGGTCACCACCAGTGACCTGCCTTTTCTAACCAAATCCCACCTCTTCCCAGAGGGTCCACTACATGCCTCTGTGATTCAGTCACTCTCCCCAAGCCTTGCCTCTGAGCACATGAGACTCTTGGGGGCGACCATCATACAGGCTGAACCTAAAGTTTGTCCTTTGTTTCCATACTTCATGTCAAACTCTTCACAACTAAATGTAGAGAATGATCATAGTACTAGTGACATCTCCCAGCTGCTGAGGCACAGGGCTTAGCTGTACAGGTGTCACCTTGTATGAGACTGAGGATCACCTCACAACACAGATTCTTTCTGGCTTTCCAGATGATGACACCGAAAGCCAAGCCACTGCCTAATGCACTAAGGCATGGAATGGGATTGAGGTTTGATAAAAGTACATTTCCACTGAGTAGAAGAGTATGTTCCTAAAATAACATTCAAGCAGTTATGTCCAACTACCTACCATCTTCTCAGTCTTACTCATTATACATATTTTAAAGTCCTTCTACTCCTTTGCTTCATCTATAGGTGCTCTGTTTTAAAAATTAAATACTTAAAATCAACTTAGTATATACATAATGTTATATTGAAGAAGGAGCCCCACGATCAAAAGAAGGTTCAAATATCATAAATTGTATTATAATTTGTAATTCTTCTATTGTTGAATATTTAGGTCAGTTCAATGTTTTTCTTTGTTACAGTTAATATTGCTACCAGCAGCTTTATACATTATTTTTCTCTTTTAATTGTTTGTTTATTTTAAAATTCCAAGGACTGACTAGGCCCAAAGGGCACGGTCGTCAGTTTACAACACCAGAGACCACTTTGTTCACCCACAGCTCGAGAAGAAAGGCTTGAATAAAATGCAAAACCTAAAACAAATGAAATACAAACATATAATACATCATCAAATCTAACAACACGAATTAGCGTATTTGATCGACCTAGGTTGTGGACTGTGCTTAACTGAAGGTCAGCAGTGGCGAGCCGTGATTTATGGCACAGAATTTCAGCTTGCTGTAGGGTTGGAGCTGCCATAGGGGCTGGAGAGGTAGGAAGGGAATAGCTAACCAGAAATGCAGAGTCTGTGAAGGAAAAAGACCTGTCTGAGGCTTGTTAGCATCCACAGAGAAGTAAGGAGACCCCAGGACTCCTAGCATCTAAGGGTTTAGATTTTATAGAGGGCATTTGATCATGAAACTTAAATGGAGCAGAATTTAACAGGTTCACTTATAATGCTTTACTGGAAAAATGTCAATGTGATTAACACCTCCAGATAATTGTTTTAAAATATTGCCTCTTCAAAGATGAAAAAAATCACTCCTATTTTTGTCCTTACACAGATAGAAAATCTTACTACTTCATCTCTTTGGAATTTTTTAAAAAAGTAAATTGTACCATGTATATTTTTATAAAGTTTTGATGATTGTTTTGCTTTTTATAAGTTGAGTAGTACAAGAGGAAATTGAGGGAACCACATAAGTGGGGTATAAGTCCATGCTTATAAATCCCACAGATTTATAACACACCTTACAAGATGAAGGGTAAAGGCTGCTTCTGTCTAAAAGCACTAGCTCACTTCTCCAAGTCAACGCCCTGAACTCTGCTGCTGGCACTTCAACCTGAAAGCTCCGCAGGAAGGACGAGGAGTGGCTGTACAACGTCCTCACCTGCAGGGGGCGTCAGACATGGCAGAGGGGTGGCAACTGTTTGAAGAATGTCACACGATGCTCTGAAGGTGCTAATCTCTCTTGTCACGGAGCAGAGACATATTCACGGTATGGTGTCACTTAGGTGTCAGCCTTAAGGCTGGAGCAAACGGGGACAGATTCAATGTGTTTTTAAGAAGATGCTGGATTTTAATTGTCAAGTTCATGTGTTGGCCTTTCTGTTCAGAAAAACTGGCTAGTTTGTGTCTCCTTGTGATCTAGTAGGGTGAGGACTCATGAGGTCATGGGACGCCCTGACTCTCCCATCCACACTCACTTTCCATGAGTGAGTCGGTGCAACACTTACTTCCACTCTTTGCAGGCAGAAACTCTCACGTGCATCGCCCTGGCGTGATGAGGCCTTTACTGTCCTGACCTCTCAAGTCTCGTCTTCAGTACCTACCCCTCGTCAGGGTGACGCCCTCTGAAACACTCACCTGCCCTCTGCCCACTCGCCTTTGCCTGCCAAGCAAAGTCCAAAGGGCTTAGGCCTGCAGTTCACAGCTGGCCGCCACTGGCTTGGGTCATGTAGCCTCAGTTCAAGCCATTCCTTGCCCAGCCCCAGGGGCTCTGGTCTGTGCAGTCATTTTTGGCCTTCTCTGAGGAAACCCTGCCTTTGTCTATTTCTTTGTCCTTCAAGGACCAGAACTAAGCAAGGTAGCTTATGTCTCAAATCTGTTTTTGACCATTGGGCTGTCTGCACCTGTACTTCGCTGTATTTTGTTCACTGCGCCACCTACAGTTCTTTGTTTTTATTTTCTGCTTCCGGTTTAAGGCGGGGACGTGGGGGGGGGCAACATATATACGCGTGTATAGCTCCAGAGTTGGTATGATGTCAGAGACATAGATGCTTGTTTAACATTTTAAGATATATAATTAATTTATTAAAAGACTTCAGTTATTGATATATTGATAAAATCAGTAGTTATTTTACACTATTTGCTATTCATTTATTCAACTGCCTCCTAGTCCCTCTTGTGTGTTGGGCGCTGTGAGTGACACTGGTAAGAAATATGAAAATTGTTCATGCTCTAGAAGTGGCTTTCAATCCTGGAGGGGAGCTAGCCATACAGTACAAATTGTAATTACGTTTTTATTCTAAAAATAGAAGAACATTTATAAACTTATTTTTTTCCTGCGTGAAAAGTGGTATTATATCGGAGTAAGTGGTAAAAATACAAAGCCGACCTAATTCCTCGCTAGTGCTATTCAAAGACATATTTAAGGGTAATTCCTCTTTCCTCTACCAGCAAGGGCACAAATCCTGGGTGTTTCCGAGGGATGTGCTGGGGATTTAGACTCTCCTTTTTCTACTGTGGCAGCCACCCCCACAGCGTACTGTGTTGCCAGGAGAGAAGCAGAGGCACCAAGAACACACGCATGCATGAAAGGAGCTGCTTCCTCCTTTGCCAGAACCCTGCTGGGGTGCTCTCCCGTTCCAGGAATCCATAGCACGAGCAGCAAAGCAGCAAATCTCCACAAACACCAGCAGCCTTCTTCTGATAAAGAGAAGATAAAACAGAGTTCAACACAAGAACCAGTGGAGAATTTTGTGCTAGTCTTTGATTTCAGCATTTGTCCATCTTCTGGGCTGGTGGGGAGTATTTTTTAACGCCTGCATCTAGTTTGTGCAAGTAATACAAGGAGTAACAGATACTCATGAACTCTGACGTAAAAAGAAACAACCTGAGATAGTCAGCTGGCATGTCATAAAGGTTAGAGTTTGTTATGAAAGGATTTGTGCAGCAGTAACAATCATTCTGTATAAGGAGGACGTTCCAGATGCACAGGACCAAAAGACCACAAGAAGCATGAAGACATCAGTGAGTTCCGCTCTTGTCCGGGTGCAAAGGGACAGTCAGTCACCTAAAAAACAAGAAAAAACTAGAGGGAGCCCAATAAACTGGGCCCAATTTTGAAAGTCAAGTTTTTTTCCCCACTAACTATTGATGAATCCCTGTGTCGTGTATGAGCTGTTATTCTAAAATAGCATGGATCCCCACAAACATCTTAGAATTTTCTTTCCTATATTATTAATGGTTTTGCCCAAAGTTCAGAGTGGACATTTTTTAGATTACTGAAGATAATACTGCATTTGACTGGCTGTATCCTAGTACAATCTTTAGAGTGAGTGACTTCAGGGTGAGTGGCCACCTACCTAGGACACATGATGTTTGCTCCTTGTGGGACATAGAGCAGGTATTGGCTCCAGTTGGAAAAGCCTCAAGAAATATGCTCAGAATGGGCATTGTGCAGAGGTGGATATCCTATTTCTTATGAGAGTTCTTTCCACTGTTTGAAATTGTGGTGGGTAACACAGTGATGGCCTTGAAAGATATCTGCATTTTAATCCCCAGATCTATGACCATGTAACCACATAGCAAGGGAGTCTTTTGAGACGTGAATAAGGTGGAGATCTTGAGATCATTCTTAGCCTACCGTAGTCACAAAATCTTTAAAAATAGACACTTTCCTGGCTGTGGTTAGAATAATAGGAGTTGTTACAAAAGTAGTCTGAGAGAGATGTTACTTTGAAGATGCAAGAAATGACCCAAGAGCCAAGGAAGGCCTTGGGAGCTGGAAGCGCAGTCCTAGAGCCATCCAAAAAAACTCCCCCCTCAACCCCTGCTGACAATTGATTCAGCATAATAAGAACCCAGTAGGACTTCTGACCTAGAGATAATAGATTTCTGTTGTTTTAAGCCACTAAGTTTGTGGGAAGTTGTTATGGAAGCACTAGGAAATGTACACAAGCATGTACTGTAATAATAATTATAAATCCTTGATGAGAAGACCGGAGTCTGACTGTAGGACCAGGGTACAATGAATTGCTTGTTGTGGTTCTTGGTAGAAGTCCTCTATGGGTAGGCTCTTTTGATGCAAATGAAAGCCTAAACATGTGTTTAGAAGTGAAATAAGCCTACTAAACTCTGATCTACTTTCTGTGTCTATGAACTTGTTTGTTTCAGAAGGTTCCTCTTAGTGGAGCCGTACAATGTTTGTTTTTTTGTGTTTGTCTTGTTTACTTGGCCTAACATTGTCAAGTTCTACTTATGTTGCAGTATGTATCAGAACTCCATTGCCTTTCTCGAAGAAGAAAAATAAAATCTTAGACCTCTACCAAGGAAGTCTCAGAAAGATCATAAAGAAACCTGATGACAGGAGTTGGTTCTCACTTTACATTTCTAATGCAGTACTGAGAGCTAATGTTTATTGTTCTCGACAAAATATTTCATTTGGTTTTCCCAATGATCTTGATTTATATTTGTCTCATTTTGCATAAGAAAAAGTGCAAATAAGAAGTTAAAAGAAACGTCAGGTAAAATTCTATGTGACTCACCCAAGAAGAGACATCAGTATCAAAACTCAACGTCAGTATCATCTCGTGATTCTCTTGTTCATCCTTGAAGCATGTTGTTTATCCCATTAATCTGAGTTATTCTCTTTCCTGTTCTTGATACCTATTGTTGTGGGAATTTTTTTCCCTACACTGTGGGTTGTGTTTCACTCTGTTGATAGTTTATTTTTTTTGTGCAGAATCTTTTTAATAAGACGAGATCCTAGTTGTTGATTCTTTGTGCTAGTTCCTGTGCTACTGGGGTTTTGTTCATGAAGTATTTTCCTACGCCAATATCTTCAAGAGGTCTACCTAATGTACCTAATATTTTTGCAGATTTAGTGCTTCTCTTTTAATATTTAGATAAAGATCTAAATATTAATCCATTTAATCCATTTTGATTTTAGTTTAGTGCATGATGAGAGATATAGATTTAATTTTAACCTTTGGGAAGTTGAAACCCAGTTTTTCCAGAACTATGTATTAAAGAAGCTATCTTTCCTCCTATGAAAGCATTTGGCTCTTTTGTCAAAGGTGAGGTGGCTTAGTGTATCCGGAGTTGTTTCTGGATCTTCTAGTCTGTTCCATTGATCCTCAGGTCTGTTTCTTTGCTAGTATTTTTATTTATTTATTTTTATCGTCTTAGCTTTGTAGTATAGTTTCAGCGTGGGGATTGTGATACCCCTCCCTTGTCTTTGTTATTTAGAATTGTCTTTGCTATTCTAGGTTTCTTCTGGTTCCAAATGAATTTTTGGATTATTTTTTCTTGTTCTGTGAAATATGCTGTAGGATTGCATTGAATCTATATAGTAATTTTGGAAGTATGGCCATTTTCACTATATTGGATTTCCTACCCCCAAACAAGGGATGTCTTTCTATTTTCTGATATTCGTTTAGATAATTTTTTTTTCAGAATGCTGTCGTTTTCAAAGCAGAGGTCTTTTACTTCCTTTGTTAGATTGATTCCTAAATATTTCCTTCTTTCTCATGCTATTGTGAAAGGAACTGTTTCCCCCATTTCTTTCTCAGGGAGTCTGTTATTCATGCTCAAGAAGGCTACTGATTTTTTTTTAGAAAGAGTCACATTTTATAATTCAGACTGGTCCTGAGCTCTTTATGTAGCCCAGGCAAGTCTTGAACTCATAGCAATCCTCCTGCTTCTGCCTCTTATGTGTTAGGATTGCAGATGTGAGCCACCACACCTGGCACTGTGATGTGTGGTGCTGATTGCTGATTGGTGTGAGTCACCACACCAGGCGTTGTGGCATGTGGTTACTGAGGATTGAGCTAGGGACCTTGCGCTTGCAGGTGCCAGAACCACTGAGCTAAATCCTTGGCCCAAATCTATTGATTTTGAGCATGAATTTTGTATTAGCTACTCTACAGGATTTTTAAGCTCAGGAGTCTTTTGGTGGAGTTTTTGGGGTCTTATAGAGTCTCATTTAGAGTACTCTAGAGTAAGATGCCACATGCAGATGAAATTTAACTTCTTCATTTCCTATATTTAATCCTTTTATTTCTTTCATCTAATTGCTGTGGTTAATGTTTCCAAAACTATATTGAAGAGGAGTGGTGATAGTGAGTATCCATATTTTGTTCCTGATTTTAGAGTCAAATATTTCAATTTTGACCATGTAGTATGACACTGGCTATTGATTTTTCATACATGGCTTTTGTAAGATTGAGATAAAGTTGATCTATTTCAATTTTCTGTGTTTTTATCATGAAATGGGCCTTGGGTTTTGTCAAATGATTTTTCTACATTAGTGAGATCATCATGTGGTTTTTGTCTTTGACTATTAATGTAATGTATCTCTTTTATTGATTTATATATGTTGAACCATCCTTGCATCTGTAGGATAAATCCCACTTGGTCAGGGTGTATGATCTTTTTGATGGTTTTGTGCTTTCTGTCTGTGAAGATCTTACTGAGGAATTTTGCATGTATGTAGTTCTCTTTTTTGGTTGGATCCTTCCGAGCCTCATAACTCCGTGACAGGGATTGAACTCATGTTGTTGCACTTATGAGGCAGGCACAGCACCACTGAGCTCAATTCCAGCCCTTTTCTCAGGTAATACTCACTTCTAGGGATGAATTTAGAAACTTTGGTTCCCTTTCAATTTCGTTAAAGAGTTTGAGAAGCAATGATGTTAGCTCTTCTCTAAGTTTCTTGCAGAATTCAGTGGTGAAGCCATCAGGACCTGGACTATTCTTTGTTGGTGAGTTTTTAATTGCATTAATCTATACTGAATTGCTTAGAATTTGTATATTTCCTTCATTCACTTTGGTATCTAGAAATCTTTCCATTTCTTCCATGTTCTCTAACTTTTTTGAGTACAAATTCTCAGATTAGGCACTGATCATTCTCTAGATTTCTGCTGTATCTTGTTCTCAGCTGATCCAGAAACAAATTTCTGTTTTTCTCCTTGAAAAATCTCTTCCTGAAAAACAAGTTTTACTGATTAGATTCAACAAACACTTATTCGAAGTGGACTCTGTACCTCATATGATCTATAAAATTATTGTGGCCTCATAATAGTCCAAAAATATCTATCTTCAGTTTAAGTCTAAGAAAACAAGGTCCAAAAGTACACTCTAGTCTTGGTACTACCGGTTTGCTCCTCCCTTCTTCACAACTGTACTCTAACTACTTTTCTGGTTATAGTAGGTTAGTTGGACTTGTTCCATATACGAAGTTTAGGAAATGAAAGATTTCACAAGTTTATAAGGAAAACAATAGCACAGTCTATGTAAGCCTTGCTTCTCTCATGTAATTCTGATGACGTTTTCTGTATGATCTGTATGGTCTTCTACACTGTCCTTAGAATCAAAGCAAATCATCACAAGTACACCATCGGTATCAATGACAGATATTTATCTAGTAACTACTATATGTAAAGCAGTTGGAATATGGCAATGAAATGATAAACAACCCTGACCTCATGGGAATCTTAAACATCATTGTGTTGATTACTGGGAAATTGGATAATATTGCCTCTTCTTCCTCTCTTACTTTAATAGTTATCCTTCAAATGCCATGATTTTGCTTGTGGCCCTGTAGTACAAAATATACACTTATTATGTACAGTAAGTGAATCCTTAAATGTGTAGTGAATATGTATGGTCAGTGTAAACTGAGTAGAGAATAAAAAAACAAGTCAGTATTACATTCCAAGAACAGTGGTTTGGTCTCTTTCCCTTTCTTTCTATTCTGATGGCCTACCACAGATTTTCTGTTGATAGTGATCACCCTACAGATTTGGTACAAATTTGTGACATTTCTACTATGCATTGCCATTTTGATCAAATCTACTTAGACATACTGTTCTTGCTTTGAAGGGCAAATGATTTGTTATCTATCTTCTTTTATGTACTAATCCCTCATTACCATTTTCTCTGTTTCTTAGTATATTTTTTCTTATTATACTCTGTGGTTCAACCAACTCTCCTTGGCAAATATAGAATTATGCGACAGCTGAAGGTCCGTAAACTCAAATCCCTGTCATCTTTAGCAATGTTAGCACATACCTTTCATGAAACTGTAGCTGCCAGTTTCATTTTCTTATGACATTATAAAATCCTTGAGGGTAGAGTACATCTTGTGAGAAGTTTATTTATTTATTTATTTTTTGAGACAGGGTCTTGCTTTGTGGTTCAGGCTGGCCCTGAGCTCAGCCTCAAACTCACATCACAGCAATCCTCCCGAGTGCTGGGATTACAGGCGTGAGCCACCACGCCCGGCACTGTGGTATATGGTATTGGTTGCTGCTGGGGTGAGTCTCCACACCCAGTGTGGTATGTGGTTACCAGGGATCGAACCCGGGTCTTTGCACTTGCAAGACAGGCGCCGGAACCACTGAGCTAACTCCCCAGCCCCCTTGTGAGAAGTTTATAAACTTGATAACATAAAAACACAGTGGCAACACCCCCAAATCCTTGGAAGTCACTTAGTAATATTTACCAGTGTTGCTAGGATAGTTCTGATGTGTTTTGGGGGGTAAAAGAGTATTAATGTCACTATCTCTGCTTCAAAATTGACCTGAAAGAAAGAATTTCATATTATTTTTCTTCAGGTCAGTATCCATAATTCTCATGTCCTCTTTATACTGTTGAATAAATACAGTAATATTTAGAAAATATTTTAACATCCAGATTTACTGAGGAATAAGTATTTCTAAGGGTTAATGCTACATGTATTTATATTTATTGTAGACATGCACATTAAGCAAAATAATATATTACCTTTTAGTGTAGTATGTATTGAGCTATTTTCAGAGAAAAAATGACTTTTTTCTCTTGAAACTTTTAAAACTTTATGATAATGAGAAAAATAAAATTTATCATTAAGAAAGAACTGTATTTTCAGTGTGTGTATGTCTTGAAAGACAATTTTATTTTGAAAGAAAGTTTATTTGGCAGCAAAGGTTCAGATTTGGCAACTAAAACATTGGAATTCTCCTGTTGACTTTACTCTTCAACTGTATGTCCTCGGACAAGAGAGCTCACTAAGCATTAATTTTCTTATTTATGAAATAAAGACTATAATTTTTCAAAATTCATAACATTGTGGTGATGATGAAATAAGATGTGGTTTTTCATAAAATCTGAGCAAATGTTAACTGTTTTTATTTAGGCATGTATTTAAAAAATACCGCTTAACATGCAGCTTGCAATCCTTAATTGATTTATTCTTTTATTTAATAGTTTAATTTCAACAATCTCACTTCTATTTTATAGACGTAGAAACTATAGGGCTGAGAGGTTAAGACAGCTATTGGGATGAAGAGGCATGCTCAGTGATAGGACTGCAAAGTAGGCTCTTAGACCCAAGGATTTGCACTCGTAGGCGGTGTCACACTGTTTTATTTACATAGTAATTCAGCCCATTTATTTAGATTCTACCACCTGTTAGGAAAGGGGTGTGAAGATGAAGATGTTTCTGTTCTTCAGAAGATCTCAGCTTTAGCAGTAAAGAAAGACTTGTAAACAAACAATCACTACCAGTGCTTTATATCCTCTGAAGATGAGTGCAGGGGTGAGCCACAGTGGGCAGAGGGGGGTCTTCCCTCTCCACGCTAGGACTGTGCCATAGGAACCAGCCTAAGAGCCAAGGGGTGGCAAGGGTGGAAAGTAAAGAGACAGAATTATGATAAAATGTAAAGAGCCAGGGAGTTCTTGAGTCCCTTTGACAGTGATCCCAGAGTGACAGACACGGGCACAAGCAATTAGCTCCACAGGATCCATCTGTCACTCATCCCCCAAGGTTGTCTGGGTAAACAACAGGATCTAAGATGTCTTTACTTCTCCCTGCAGCATATCAGCAGGCTCACATGCCCTCCTTCATCATATTGCTCACTGAGACATCCAATAAAGCCTCAGTCTTCACATCTGGTCCCCCACACTGTGGAGCAAGTCTCAATGTAGTCCTACATTCTACATGTCCAATAAATTAAGTTCCATAGGGCTATTTCTGCAATGACAAAATTGAAAGTATGTGCACAGCTATCAATTTTATATTATTAATTATTGGAATAATATCCAAAACAACTGATTTAAATAGTAGTGGGCATGTTTTTGTAACTTGGAAGATACAGCTTTCTCAGTCTTTTATTTCTATGTATAATAACATAAAAGACATAATTTATAGATGAAATTAATTTATTCTACATGTAGTTTTCTGGCTTTAATTTTGGCAAAGTAACCATGATTTACTAATCAAGATTTTCACATAATTTATGACATATTCAAAATAACGGCCTACATATTGAGAATACACTTGTGTTCCAAGTGTATAAAATTTGAACCTTTCTATCAAATTGAAATTAAGACAGAGGCACAAAGTTTAAATTATTTTTACATTTTATATAACTTATTAAAATGTAAAATATTAAACAGCTAAAACTGTAATTTGTAATTTAATTTTTAAAAATTTTGTTTGTTGGAGATAGGGTCTTTTTTTGTAGTTCAGGCTGATCCTGAACTCAACCTCAAACTCACAGCAATCCTCCGGTCTCTGCCTCTCATATGTTGGGTTTACAGGTGTGAGCGACCATGCCCAGCACTGTGATATGTGGTTATCAGGGATCAAACTTGGGACCTTGCACTTGCCAGGCAGATGCTGGAACCACTGAGCTAAATCCCCAGCCCTAATTTTTTAAAAATTTAATTGAATTGTAATAAATATTTTGAAAAACTGTCAGATTCCTATAATCCTAGTACTATGGAGGCTGAAGCAGAGGGATTATTTTGAGTTTGAGGTCAGCCTGGCCTACATAGTAAGTGTAAGCCCGCTTGAACTACACAGAAAGCTTCTGTCTCCAAAAACAAAACAAAACAAAATTTGAAAAACTAAAATGATCCCCAATTCTAGAATTTGATGTCCATTTAGTTGCTAATTGAATTGAGGGATCACACATAATACATCTAGATCAACTCATACACAAACTTAAGAGCATAGTGAACTGTTTAAAACTGCAAATGTTTCTCAGCTTCCATGGTAGCTGCTGTGAATACATGAACAGCCACAATCATAAATTTGAGCACCGAGAGAAATAAGCAAGTACATACTTGGCTCCTTCTCTACTGGGTATAACAGTTTGTTTTGCAAGAATGTATATACAAATTCCAGATTGCACATATGCTGACAGAGAGGAATGATTAGCGTCACTTCTCCTGATTAAACATGCTTAGTGCTCAAAATCTGTAGTGTTCTGCGGCAGTGTCAGCTTCTAAGGTCCACAGCACTACAGCCCACACACCTTTACTACACTCGATTGCCTTTTGCTGCAAGGACATACAGCAGGAGCTGTGGAGAAGAGGAAGGCAAAGACAGGATGTGACTCATGTTAGTCTCAACAACAGATGGTTCATCTGCTGTGCCAAGCTGAGAGACGGGGGCTCACATATGTTCTTCAGTAAATCTTTTTTTGTTTATTTATGATATATGAGACACTTGAAAGTGCTAGGTCAGCCCTGAGCTCCTCCTTGCTTGGGTTTAAGGGTTTGCATAAATACGGCCTACGAGACCAAGAGCTTTTTCAGATGAGTAGACACTCGCTTGAGTTTTCAAAGAAGGCAATGTGCAGTCCATTGCTGAGAACAGGAAAAGGCACTGAGGTATATAGTAGTGTAGCTTGTTCAGGAACTGCGAACTTGTCTCTATGGCTGGAATACAGGCTACTTGAGGAAGGTAGTAAGAGATGAAGTCACAGAGTTTGGCTGGGACAAATTATAGGGATTGTATGAGCCAATTAGGAACTTGGAGTTTTTCCCCAAGAAGGAAAGGAAGAAATCAAAAGATTAGATACAGAGGTAGTATTAGATGAAATGGCACTTTGGATATGGAGCAAAGTTAGAAGAAGGACAATAACAGCATCAGTTATGCCAATCAGAGTGCCAGTTACTCCCAGGAGAGCAGTGATGCCATTCACAAAGATGTGGTATTAGGCCAGGTGTGCTGGCACACACCTGCAAGCCTAGCACTCAGGAGGCTGAAGCAAGAAGATCATGAGTTTAAGACCAGTCTGGGCTATAGAGCAAAACCTCTTTCATCCGCTCCACAAAGAAGGGACACAGACATGACAACAGGGACGTGGGATGAGATGAGAGGCTGGAGGTAAAGGCAGGGGTAGAACATTAGAGTTGTTTGCTAAATGTCTGCTGAAGTGAAGTGTATTCCAGTGCCTCCAACATCCTAACTACAGTAGTGTATCTTTGCTTAACTGGATTCATTTGTAAAATGTGTTTCAGTGCTTTAATTTGCAAAGCAGCTACATTTTTATGGAGGAAAAGCAACTTTCTAAGAGAGCCCATAGGAAGGTCTCAGTGAAATTGGTCTGTACCATTACACGAGTTTGCTCATTCCCGGCAGGAACTAGTTCTTCTCATAGATCCAGCAGGCAAAGACAGCAGGGCTACACTGTACCCTACTCTCTCACTCCCTCGCGAGTTTTCTGTGCGCTTCACTGTCCTTCAGTTACCTTTGCCCAGATTCTTCCTCTACTTCACCCAGTGGGAGATATTTGCAATCCTGTTTTGCATTTTCTAAGTAGAATGAAACTTTACAGAATATTCCCTTTGTTTTTCAAAGTGCTGACTCATTTATTTTCTAAATCAAGTTTAATGTAAAACAACTTTTGTTTTGTTCTGCTGTATTTGACTTCATGTAACCTTTCACAGCTGATTAGGGGTCACAGACTTGTAACAAATGTAGCTTGGACTCAACTTGGAAGTTTGGCAGGCACGGTGGGGGTGGGAGGGATTATGTTGTTCTTGTATCTTTTACAGTCCTGTTTTATTCATACACATCAAATCCATCTTCACAGCAAACTGGGCCAACTGTATTGCTTGATGCAAATTCAATTCTGCTGACCTCTAAAAACATATCTTGACCTTAAATAGAAACTATAAGAAACATTGTCTTTACAACTCAGGACTCATGACCATGAGGTCTAGTTTAATAATTGCTTCTGCCCAGGTTCTGTGTGCTAAAGTCAGACTTGACAATCCAGGTTCCCTGAGATACAGGCATTGTTACATTTATCCATTTTTACATCTAGAAATTGAATCCTGCCTCCTCAACTTTGTCTTTATTTCTGGGGCTTCTCTCTGTGTGTGTACATTCTGGATATCAACAAGACACGCTATGGTCTTGTGTTTGAGCTCTCAGGATGGGCCTGTTAGTGTTTTTATCTCTGCCTTACCTTTCACATGTTTACTTCATTTGCCAAGATGGCTTATCTTCATTTTGCCAGATTAGATATATTTTCTAGTATATTGCTTATCTCAGGAAAAAAATGACAATAGATTTGAAATAAATTCACTGTTTTCCAACTTGTTGAGCAAATTGGTTGTTTCCTGAAAGACAGGCAAATTTGTAGCTTGCATTCTGGTAGGAAGATTTGTTGGATAAGAAGCAATAGGAAATTAGATTGTGGCTGTATGTCTATTATAGTATATAATTCAGGTTTGACTTAAAGTTCCTTATATGAATTTCTCTCCTAATAGGACTGTAAGCTCCTCTCTTCATTTCAGCATCATCTGCAGCATTTCCAAATGCAACATGTAGAATAAGTATTTATGAACTAAAGAAATATAAGACTGGGATTTGTAAGAGTCTTACTAGGATCAGCGCCTTATACTTTTGTTGATGTGCTAAACATTAATGTGATGCTTTCCATATAGTAAAATTTGCACTAAGTATTTGAATAATGAGGAATAAAATTAGAGCATAACATTTCAAATGTAGAGTCAGTAAGTGTATTTACTGTTTGAATTTTTGACTGCACAAAATCAGTCATTATATTGGTTATTTGTACTTGGTGTTCCATAGATAATGTAACATTCTTTTTTGTAATGAGAATAACTAAGTCTCTGTCAGATCAAGTACACTGAGGGTCCACTAAATGCTCCAACTTTTTGTTCCTCAGAAAGTATGAAGATGATTAATAAGAGAATCACTTTTGTCTAGATACTTTACCCTCTTTCTTTCTTGATTGTTTTGTTGATAGCCTAAAAGAAGAGAAAATGAAGGGCATGGGAATCAGAAACAAGATAAAAAGGAAGCTCTTGGGAAAATGCTCATGTAACGTGCTGTGGGAGCTTTATGAAGTCAATACGTCTCTTGATATGGGGATTTAGAGAGCCTTCTTAAATAGATGTCTTTTGGAATCATGAAATCATAGGTAGGAATTTAATAGCAAGAGTAGAGATTCTTTAAATGGGGGTGGCTGATTTTTAAAAGTTTTTTAATATAACAACAACAAACGCTATGGTGAGAAAGAAACCCTTCTCCACTGTTGGTGGGAATGAAGACTGGTACAACCACTGTAGAGTTGAGTGTGGAGATTCCTTAAAAACTAGAACTCAAAGTCTTATTTGACCATGCTATTCCCCTGCTAGATATATATAGGAAATAATTAAAAGAATCATATTACAGCAACATATGTATGCCTATTTTTATAGCAGCTCAATTTGTAATAGCTAAATCTTGGAAATAGCCCAAATGCCATCAACAGGAGACTGGATAAAGAAGATGTGGCTTTTTAAAAAATAAAATGGAATATTATTTCAGCCATAAAGAATGATAAATCAGTCATTTATACTCAAATGGATGTACCTGGAGAACAAACTCATAAGTGAAATAAATTGTTATGAGAAACCGAAGGTCTAAATGAGTTCCAAAATGTATTATAGATATTGTGAAATAGGAAGAAAATGTTTGAAAGGAAAGGGAAATAGGGCAGGGGTTAAGGAAAAGCAAAGAAGGGAAAGAAAAAATTTGATAATAATAACAAAGGGAAAAAAAACTTATTTATATAGGGAGTGGGGAGTTTTAGGGAGGGCAGGGGATGGGAAAAAGTAAAATCAAGATGTTTCATGTATTGGTACAAACTCTCAATGTTGAATGTGATCATAATGTATATTTAAAATGTACCAAAATACAATTTTAAAAAATTTAAGAAGGAGTAAAGGATCTCTGGAAAGGGGAAGATAATGGGCAGAGGCAAAGAACAAGATATATCTGGAGAATGTCAAATGGTTCATGGGGAGACACAGAATGTACAAACAGCAAACAAGAAAGAGTAAGCCATGCCCTGAAAAGGTGGACTGTGGACAGGTTATGAGCTTCAGGGAGCTCATATTTAAAACTGCAAGATTGCAGGGAGCCACAAACTGCACACACACACACACACACACACACACACACACACACACACACAGTACCCCATCAACTTATTAAGTTCATATCCTCATAATCTCTTGAAGACCTCTGAGGAAGGTTTTGAATCACCTTAGATAGTAGTCATCTTTTCCATCATGGAGACACAATACCTGACACCCACAACTTAAAGGAGGAGAGGTTTGCTTTGGTTCTTCGTATTAGGAGACAGTGCACAGGTGACTCCAAAGCAGAAACGAATGGTGGAGGGAAGTGGCTTAGCTCATGTTAGAGGGGATGCAGAGCAGGGAAACTGTCGGAGACAAACAGGCCAGGGACCATGCACTGTGCCCACGGTGATGTCTCCATGACAAACCTGGTACACCAAAGACAGTAGTCTTCTGATCTACTAAGCATTTCTTAATTCAGTAAAGATGTCATATCAGGAGCATTGGCCACACTCTTTATTTATATAATGAGAGAATCAGGAAATTTGGAAAACTATACCTCAAGAAAAATGAGGGGAAAGGAAACTTCCCCATTGCTAGTGGGAGTATAAATTGGTACTAAAAGAGTTAAACACATCATACCACTGGGGAACATGTGTACTCATGTTTATAGCCATACATTTATAATCGCTAAATCTTGGAAATAGCCCATCAACAGATGACTGGGTAAAGAAAACCTGGTATTTCTCTATGATGGATTACTATGTCATAAAGAAGGATATACAGGGCTGGGAATTTTGCTCAGTGGTCCCGGCGCCTGTCTTGCAAGTGTAAAGGCCTGAGTTCAATCCTTGGTAACCACAAACAACAATGCCGGTCATGGAGACTCATGTCCACCAGCAATCAGTACCACGTACCACAGTTCCAGGCATGGTGGCTCACTCCTGTAATCCCAGCACTTGGAAAGCAGAGACAGGAGGATTGCTCTGAGTTCAAGGCTGAGCTCAGGGCCAGCCTGAACTACAAAAGTGAGGCTCTGTCTCAAAAAAGAGAAGGATATACAAGTTAATCATAGGAAAATAGATATAACTTGAGATGATAATCTTAAAGTAAATTGGATATTTGAGTTTAAATACAGTATTGTTTCTCTTGTGTGAGAAACCCGAAGTGTAAATAGGGAGTGTAATGGAAGGTAGGTATTGGGAAGTAGGAGGAACATGTTCGTATGGAAAGGGAAACAAGGAAGGTAAGAGGGGAAGTGAGGAGGAGAAAAGGAAGAAAAGAATAGAGAAAAGAATATGGAAACAAAGCTTCTTTTGTAAATGGAGAGAGAAGGAGGAATTAAAAGGTGGTGAGCAGCATAGGGAAAAAAGAATTAAGGCACATCATGTACAGGTATAAATTACTTATGATGGGTGTGATCAATGTGTATGACAGATATGTACTAAAAAAAAAAAAGGTAAAAAAGATGTTATGAGTTAGTAAAAGAAAAGATTAGGTGATTTTCTTTTCAGGTTTGGAAGTAACCTGTAGATTACAGCTTGTTGACCAGGGAATTCTATTTATTCATTTATAAAAATTTTCCCGAGCATTTACCTTGCATCAGACAAATGAACTAGTGGAAATATAAAAGAAAAGCCAATAGAATTGACTGTTCTCATTGGGTTTTCTACCTAGGAGGGTTAAATGCTAATTTAATCCTTATGCTAAATTGATAATTACACAAATTACAACCATATTGAGTAAGGCTGAGAAAAAGTTCAGGCTTCCATAAGGACGTAAAATGGAGGCCTGACAATTCTGATTAGGTAAGACCATCCTGGAGTAATAATGTTTTAGCCAAAATCTGAGGGTCCAGGTAGAAGAAAGCTTTGCAAGCCACTGTCTGTAATTCAGGGTGTAGTAAGGAGACCTGAAAGAGGGGCTGGTGTGCAAAATGGAGTGCTGCCATTTGTTTGGTTGGCCCAGGACACTGAAAAGTAGTATAATAGACATATCAGAAAGTAGAGCCAAAAATGCATGAGCGAGAAGCAAAGTGAGCTACTCTACTGGCCCAAGTATGGGAATGGCAGGTGTTTCATAAGAACTAATGCCATCGCCCAAGTGCAGAAAGCTTAACTGGAGACTGCGGTCTCTGGAAACTGCATCATTTTAATTTTTCCTTTCAGTATAACAGAAAACTATGTTCATGCTAGAATGAAGAATTTAAAGTTTGCAAACCAATCTTGCACATTGGAGAAGTCCAAAAAATATGAAACAAAATAAAACAATCCCAACTCTAGGCAGAACTATAGTTTTAAAATATCTATCTAGAATTTCTCTCTTGTATTGAACTTTAGCTATTTAAGGAAGCAGTCAATGTTACAAGTTCTTTGAATGCTTTTTCTTGTCATTTAAACTTCAGAGCTTTATGAGCCCCACAATTTAGGGACTTAAAAAGTGTCTCTGTTTAACTCATGTTCTACTTGAAAGTTTAGATATTTTTTAGTTTATTTTCTGATTAACTTGGTTAATTTTCTCATTTGTATGAACTTGTTTACTTAGACATGGTTTAATGATTTACTCCAATAATTATAAGACAAATATAATTGTCTGACTTGCTCTTCAATTCATATGGCGAGTAGAAGGAAACAACTGCTTTTGATACTCACTTGACATGTTAATGTTCTACTGGTACAAATTTTAGGGAAAATACTGTATAACTGCAGAGCTGACCATGTCTTTCACAGGTGAAGCCAGTTCTAAGCCTCACTTAGATTCATGTGCTTCTTCTCTTCATCCAAACTTTTGTTTCTTTTTTCCCTCTGTCTTTGCAGAAGTGGTAATGCATTTGGAGTTTCCATTTGGTTCATTGTGCTTCATTAAAGCGCATCTGCTCCAAGAGGCAATAGCCCGTTCTCTGGAAGTCAGTGAATCTCATGTGCTTTCCTCCTTCTGGGGCTCAGCTACGATCTCTTTCCTGGGAATCTTGAACTGTTTCTAGAAAAACATGTTTCTTTCATACGGTGGGTGTCACCTTTTCTGTAAAGAGAAAATGTAAGCTAACTTATTACATAAGAAGTTTAATGTGAGTGCTCTTTACTGGTGATGAAGAAGGAAAAGTACACTGATGTGGAAAAGGTTATGTTTGAAAAATTGCAGCTATAAGACTCACTTCAAATCCATGTTAGGTCACTTGGAACCGCATATGTTTTGAAACTGCTGAATATGGATTGAATGAAAACTCATGTTTGGAGATCATAAACATAAATGAAATGTACACGGCCTTTGAAGCCAGGGTAATGGATAAGGTAACCTCAGCAAGTCTGAAGCTGTATCACCTAACTTTTCCTTTTTTTCACACCAGTCTCATAGTTTGCATGAAATGAGTTTTGAAATATAAGTTTTGCATTACGGATGAACAATTTATCTTCTTCCCAATAATGTATGACAGTTTTAATTTCTTTGTATCACTGTTAGCACTCTGCATAATTTTAAAAATCTTTGCTAATTTTGTTTGTAACAAATGACAGAACATTGCTTCAAATGGCTTTTCTTTGATTACTAATTTTTTTTTTTTTTTTTAGGATTTTTTGAGACAGGGTCTCGCTTTGTGGTTCAGGCTGGCCCTGAGCTCAGCCTCAAACTCACATCACAGCAATCCTCCTGCTTCTGCCTCCTGAGTGCTGGGATTACAGGCATGAGCACTGTGGTATGTGGTATTATTGCTGCTGGGCGTGAGTCTCCACGCCCAGTATTGTATGTGGTTTCCAGGGATTGAACCCAGGTCCTTGCATTTGCAAGACGGGTGCCGGAACCACTGAGCTAACTCCCTGGTCTGATTGCTAATATTGAGTATTTCTTCTTACAGAATTGCTTCTTTTTGTATCCTTTTGCTATTTTCTCTTGATAATTCAACTTTTATGTTAATAACTTGGGAGCCTTTTTATAGAGTAAGAACTTCAGTCCTGTGGATTTCAATTATGTTGAAAATCTTTCTTAGCTATTACTTTCTTTATTCTGAAAAGTTTTTAACTATTACTATTTTCCTCTACATATTTACAATTTTTACAGTTTCATCAACTGCTCTCTTATTTCCCTCTGTAATCTTTGGTATTTAGAATAATGTTCTTTGATGGTGTGTGATTTAAATTTCTATTTTATAGTGTGTTAATGATATTCATTGAAAAATGATTTATCTTGGTACATGGGTGAAATAAGATTCTGTTTCTTTTCTTTTCTTTCTTTCTTTCTTTCTTTTTTTTTTTGAGACAGTGTCTTGCTTTGTGGTTCAGGCTGAACTCAGCCTTGAACTTAGCAATTCTCCTGCCTCTGGGTTTATAAGTATGAGCCACGGTGCCCAGCATTGTGGTATGTGGTACTGATTGCTGATGGACATGACTCACCATGCCCGGCATTGTTATATGTGGTTACTAGGGATTAAAATAGGGACTTTGCACTTATAAGGCAGGTGCTGGAAACACTGAATTAAATCCTAGGCCCAAAGTTCTGTTTCTTTTGTTTTAAATAGCTAAATATTATTGGCAGTGAGTACAGGTCTGTCATAGATTTCTTCTTGCTGGCAATTTAGGTCAACTAGTAACATAATAGAAAATAACACACCTGACTATCTTTTTTTTTGAGACAGGTTCTCGCTTTTGTAGTTCATGCTGGCCCTGATCTCAGCCTCAAACTCACATCACAGCAATCCTCCTGCCTCTGCCTCCTGAGTGCTGGTATGACAGGCGTGAGCCACCACGCCCGGCACTGTGGTATGTGGTACTGATTGCTGCTGGGGTGAGTCTCCACTTCCAGTATTGTTATGTGGTTACCAGGGATGGAACTCCGGGCCCTTGAGCTTGCAAGACAGGCGCCGGAACCACTGAGCTATATCCCCGGGCCCTAACTATGTTAACATGTATAAAAGTGAATAAAATATTTATTGATGAATATTTATTGGAAAATATTTATTGGAAAATTTATATTCTCTGGTCTTTAAGGGTAAAAAATTAAGCACTATAACCATAATCCTGCAGACTTTTCTGTCATAACAATTTTTTCTACCTTCCTATGGAAAAGGGATTAACATTTCAGAGTCCATTGTAAGAGCTTTATAGTAAGTAAGCTTGTGATTTCAGTATTCTAACCAATGTCTACAAATATGACCCTTTTGTCTTCGATTTCCACTTTTTTTTTTTTTTTTTTTAGGTTTTTTGAGACAGGATCTTGCTTTTGTGGTTCAGGCTGGCCCTGAGCTCAGCCTCAAACTCACATCACAATCCTCCTGCCTCTGCCTCCCGAGTGCTGGGATGACAGGCATGAGCCACCACGCCCGGCACTGTGGTATGTGGTACTGGTTGCTGCTGGGTGTGGGTCTCCACACCCAGTATTGTTATGTGGTTACCGGGGAATCGAACCCAGGCCCTTGCACTTGCAAGACAGGCGCCGGAACCACTGAGCTAACTCCCCGGCCTCGATTTTCACTTTTTGTACAAGATGAAAGCAAGTACATATTTTTAACCTTCTAAGTCACTCCTTATGAGTTGTATCTCTGTGAAAGCAAGTATTGTAAACAAGAACACTACTACAACAGCCTGAAGTAAATGTAATTGTTCATATCTGTTCCTGGTTCTCTATCTATTGAGATTGAAAATAGTCAAATGTATTAAAAATAAAGAAATCTCTGTACAGTGTGTCACAGGGAACAGTTGACAAATAAGCATTTGGAATGTGCAGTAATCATGGAGTGTCCAGTAATGCACATAAAATAAATATTTCCTTTTGCTTTCATGGTCTTGGATACAAAGTCTGTTGATGTTACTCTGACTGATTTTGTGCCTAGTTAATCTGATGATAGCCTCCTTAATTGAGCTTTATCTTTTATGTTCTTTTAAACTTTCTTTTGTGACACTTTTGTTATTTTATCCACTGATGAAAAACTCACTAATGTTTGGATTTTCTTTTTATATTGTTTCTAAAAAAGAACCTTATATAAACTCAAAATAATAATTGGAAAGAGAACAAAGGAAGATAATTCATGAACTTTAACAAGAAAATATGGTCAGTGTGTCTCTAAGCAACTGCTGTAAAGAAGAGGTGGAAAAGCAAAAATACATGCTGCATTGGGGAAAAGATCAAGGGAGACATTAAGCCCTTGAGAGCTAATTTTTAATGTTTTAGACCGCAAGAATGGGCCTGTTCTCAGGTCCAGAATGACCTGTGACTGAAAAGAAATGAATAGGGTAGATTTCTAAATATTTAAAATTCAGTACAAGCTTGATTAAATCTAATTACATAATTGTTTTGGAGGGGAGTGGGAGAGAGAAGTTTCATAGCTTTACTCACAAAATCTGTGACCACAAAATAGTAGAATCACTAATATGAAGCAAGTAGAGTTATATGAAATAGACACATAGACACTCTTTTGCATCCTGTAAGGAATAAAGATGTTTCTTTTCATTTATTTTCTTTGTAATAATTCTCCTTTTATGAATTTAATGTTTTTAGGGTCTTTTGTTTAAACTTACAAACATAAACAACTTCAGAAATGTTGTGAGCTCCTTGAACTCACAAAGCAGCAGAATTTTGCCATAAACCTTCTGCCCAGTCTTTCAGAAGAAGAGAGAAGACAGAGAACAGCAAGACAGGGGAGGAACCTCGCACCCCGGAGCCTAGGCTGAGCCTCATCAGCTGGCATTGTCACTCTGAGTGTTGAGAAGCCCAACAGATTTGCCATAAGGAAGGTCCATTGACTAACGTCATGGAAAAAGTAGGATCCTTGAACCATGTCCAAATCCTCTATGTACCTAAATGGGCAAAAGAGGAGGATATACAGCAGGAGGATGAGTCATCAAAACAGATGAGCTGAATTCTCAGATGATCTAACGCCCAGTACACATATCTTCTCTCAACAGCTGCTTTTATCGGCTTCTTCAGAGAAGGGTGGAAAGCCTCTATAATGCACCTGGGAAGCTGTGCCAAATTGATGAAATTCTGGCAGAAGCAGGAAGGAGAAACATGCTCCCCACCTGGCATTTGGCTTAGTGATACAATTTGATGACCATCATGTGTCTCCTATCACATGTTCCCCCTTTCCATAATGAGACTGACAGACTTATCTATCAGTCCTGGAATCCTTTTCGACCTTCTTAAAATATGTATGAGTTAGCAGGTATTTTTAACAGCCCCTCTGATGAAATTTATTTCTAAATTGCTTACCTTCAAAAAAGACTGCAAGTATTCTATAGGTAGTGAGCATCTTGATAGATGTGTTTCTCAATTAAACTGAAATACCTATTTCTTTGGCTCTCATGATGACTTTGACAGCTTTAGAATTAAATCATAAGTGATATGATTTGTGTAAGGATGGCTGTTATGTCAAAAATAAATACCACCTCCATGGAAGAGCTCTCTCAGTTCAAGCAAGAATGTGTTGGGTCTGTCTTTCTAACTTTGATGACAGTTGTTTAGAGCTTTTGACTGATCCTGTGACAGTGGATAGACTGAAAGACTTTGGAATGAGCTTTGGTCTCTAATGTGATTTTTCAGATAAGGGAACTAAAGGAAATCAATACTCAAATCAAGACTCAATATTGGACACAGGATTGCAAAACTCTGAATTCAGATATGGCTTCAGAAAAAAACAGTTTAAGTGCACAAGAGACTGAATGATGTTTTCTATGATTTTACGTTGTGTGACTCCTTCAGAATTTTATATAACATGTTCTTTTATGATTTTTCCTTCAAATTTAAGACACAGATCCTGCAAATTATTCAGTCATGATAATAGTGGAGCAGCAATGAACTTGATAATGTGGGGAGAAAAAGTGGAAGCAATATTTAGAAGCATCATCTTTTTCTATAAAAGACATCTCAAAGAAAACACAAATTGTAGCAATGTTGGGCCAGATGACATATTATTATATTATATTATATTATATTATATTATATATTTGTCTTTAAAAGTAAGCAAAGGACTTTCTTGATATTTCACCTCAAGTTGTTCTTAGGTTATTATACTTGAGGCAAAAATACTCCTTGAATTTAGTTATTTATTTTTAAAAACTGTATGTGAAATAAGAACTTAATGATCTTTATAAAATACAAAAGAAATGAGAAGTAACAGATAAAACTATTTTATTGAATCAGCTTAGAAGAAAAGAGATACAAAATCTCTTAGCTGTGATTGTAAAAAATCAAGTATAAAGTTATGCTTATAGATTAGCATTTGCAAGCTTACAGATCACTTGAGATTTCCATTGGGAACTAAACTTGATGTATTTGTAATTCTGAGGAAATGTGCAGGTATGCTGTCTTGCTAGTATTGAAAGGAATTTGTTTCCTAAAATGATTTCCTGACTATGTTATATCAGGAGCAGGGCTGGTTTCTTGAGGCAGCTCTTTCTTGGGCCCATCAGAATGAGGCTCTTACCACTCTGCCCTTCAGAGGCTGAGGTGGTCGGTTGTTGTGTTGTATGGGAGCAGCGTTCCCACCTTCAGCATTTGATAGAAGACTGCGGAACTGTGCCAGCTGAAAGGATGCAATATTTAAAGACTCAAGAACTATTTGTCACACAAAACACTCATTTCCAGTATAATTAATGCATTGAAATTTAAGAAACAGAGTTGAGGGTTGCATTGGTTTTACTGGTGGGAAGTATCCATAGCATTCTTATGAGTTAAGCATTTTGCTTACATTATTGATTCGCTGGGTGAGAACACCATCTTGGCCACTTTTCAACTGGAGAACTTTGAGTAAGTGACACCAAGCTTGGTGCTTCATTTTTATTTCATTGGGTTGTTATAAAGTTAAATGTGCTAATACATAGTGTTTGTTCAATAAATGTCTGCTAGCCATGCCCTGCAATGTGTGCCTTCCACTTTTGTTATGAGAACTGGTTGACAAAACATGCAAGATGTCTAATAAAAGTAGCAGTTTTATCACTGATAATTATTGTTATTACTATAAATAATAATGTGATATTTTGGTGTACATTTAAAAACTTGCTCTTGAAAAGAACTTAAAAGTATGCAAGCTGAAAGCCACATTTCCCTAAAGTCCTGTGTATCTATTAGGGACAGTTTTCTGTTTGCTTCTAAAACTCTTAAGGAGAGATTTTCCTTCCTAGGAAAAATAGTAGGAGTTATGAATATCATGGTTTTCTTAGCTTGTCCTTATTTCTTTTCCTTCCTTTTTTTCTGTTTTTTTTTTGTTTGTTTGTTCATTTTTGTTTTCTTCAGTACTATGGGGTGAACCCAGGGGTTTTGGCTGGGCAACATCTCCAACACCCTTTCCCTTAATTTTTAATTTGGAGACAGGGTCTTGCCAAGTTAATGAGTTTCCCAGGCTGTATTAGAACTTGTGATCCTGCTGCTTAACCCTCCAGAGAGCATGGCTCACACATGTGCCACCATACCTGGTTCCAGGCTTTTATTCATAAAAATTAAAGAAGCAGTATTATGTTATACTCTTTTGGCATAGTTCAATAGAGTTATGTCAAAAATGAGTCTTTCCTAGTTGAAAGAAAAAAATATATCTTTAAAACTTAACTTGAGCTACTAGTATTCCATGTTGACTCTTCCAGCCAAAATGATGTTTCTGTGTCACAGTCCCCAACTCACCCTTTCACCTTTGCTACTCACCTGTTCAGCGCCGACACTGATGCTCTCCTTACAGATGAGCCAGGTCACGCTCTCATGGAGAGGAGGATGGGTCAGCGAGCCAGCATAGGTCCAGTAATCCAGGGAGGATGGTAGGAGGATGGAGGGGTCAAAGTTTGTGAAAGGGGCTTTCTTGCCCTAGAAAAATGAAGAAAAGTATACAGACATGTACGTCATTATGTCATGACAAAATATATTTCTATCAATATGCAATGGAAGAGAAAATAAGCCCTCAAAAACTTCTGCTATCTAAAGATTTTAGCTAAGGGTTATTTGACTTTTTACTGTATATTATTTCATAATTGTTTCATAATTTGTGGTTTTAAACAACACAAAGAATAGAAAATATAGAAACTTTGTTCAAGAAATTTTTCTTTCCATGCAATTAAAGATAAACGGTGAAAATTCTTTTTTATAACCTATATGCATGAAAAGCTATTACATATAACACAAAGCATTTTGTTTCCCGAGGAATTATGTTAAATTCTGTTCTAGTGACAAAGATATTTGTTGATATGCTCGTTGGTAACATTTTAGTCATATTTTTCTCATTATTTTTGATTGGTTATTTTTGCATATAGAAAATGAATCAACTGTTACATGGTAATATTTTATGTATGGGGCCTGTATAGCTGACATTTAAAATTTTTCCAAGTAGATGGAAAATTATTATCTGTCCACAGACATATTTTCTTCTTCAGCCCGTGAGTATTTATCCTAAGATACAACTATATTTTTTGCTTATTTTATTGAGTTGCTTAGGACTCCCAGTCTAACATTTAATGGTGATGGTCACACTTTGTAAAGCTGCTCTTGTTTCTGATTGAATTAAATTGTTTTGCTATTAAAATTTTCACATTTAATTCAAGTTTTTAGATAGTATCTTCAATCAAATGGAAGAAGTTTTCATTCCTTTTATTTTGTTTTATCTTCAGGAATGAGCATTAAATTTTCTCAAATGCTTTTCAATCGTTTAATGAGTTAATGATACAGTTTTCCTTTTTTGTTAGATTTCACTATTATGTTAAATATAAAGAATATAGTGAATTACATTAGATAGTCTATTACTGACTCAGCCTACTGATTAAGCTCTACATGTTTAGAAACATTTTAATACACTATTGAAGTTGATTTGCCATAATTAATTTTTTTTTTTTTTTTGAGACAGGGTCTTGCTTTCGTAGTTCAGGCTGGCCCTGAGCTCAGCCTTGAACTCAGCAATCCTTCTGCCTCTGACCCCCCCAAGTGCTGGGATTACAGGCTTGAGCCACCAGGCCAGACACTGTGGTATGTGGTACTGATTGCTGGTGGGAGTGAGTCTCCACGCCCAGCATTGTTGTATGTGGTTTCCAAGGATTGAATCCATGCCCTTGCACTTGCAAGGCAGGGGCCAGAACCACTGAGTTAAATCCCTGGCCCAGACATAATTAATCTTAAGATTTCCTTTACCTATATTCCTAAGAAAGCCTGGGCTACTATTTTCTTCTTGTGGTGGTCTTACCAGATCTTGAAATTAAATTTCATTAATAGTAGAAAATATCTGTCTCATTTGAACAGTTATTTGGCTCTTATAGGCCTGTTTCTTGAATAATACATAAAATTGTATAATACAGAAAACTTTCTAATGAACACGTTGACTTTCTTTTTAATTTATTCCTAGGTTGTTGGTTTATTAGATTTTTAAAATAATGTTTTATTTTGTATTTATTCATCACTTAATTTTTTTTTTTTTGAGACAAGGTCTCACTTTGTAGTCAGGCTGGCTCTGAGCTCAGCCTTAAACTCACAGAAATCCTCTTGCCTCTGCCTCTCAAGTGCTGGGATTACAGGTGGGAGCCATCACATCCAGAACTGCAGAATGTTGGTAGGTGTGAGTCTTCACACCTGGCATTGTTGTATGTGGTTATTGGGGACTGAACCCAGGTCCTTGCACTTGCAAGGCAGATGCCAGAACCACTGAGCTAAATACCTAGCCTAAAAATATTTCTATGTAATGCTTTTGTGTCTTCACTATTTACTTTATTTTCATATTTTTGAGTTGAGTAATTTTGTAGTACACTTATTTAAAGTTCAACTTTTTTTCTCAAATTAGCACAAAACAAACTTACTTTACATAGAAATAATGATCCTTACACTGAAAGAAAATGACAAACCTCTAACTAATGTTTAAATATTTACTGTTAAAACAGTGAAAGTAAGACTGGATATTTCAGAAAATCCTGTTTTATTTTGGGTTAGTTAGATATCATGATTGTCAAATTCTGCATAATAATGACATCTCAAAAGAATACATTGCATTCTAAACTTTTGTGTTTTCAAAAAATATAGATAGCTTCATAAAATGGAAAAAACTAACTTCACTTGGATGCAGGTTTTAAAGTAAATTTTAATTCCTAAGAAACCTGTTTTTGTACTTGTCCAAGTCAATAAAAATATGAAAACAAGCAAATTCCTGAATCAGAGAGTTTCTCAGATGCATTCAGTATTTGTGTGGTACACTGATTTGTAGGTTGGTAGCTTTTCCAATCAGTCCAGCTGCTCCCCACTTCAAATATGTAATTGAGTGATTTTCATGCTTCTATAGATTATTTCTCTTAGAACTAAACTATCTTATTTAGTTCATTTACCTTAGTTTTAACTTGACTTAGGGCATCAAGTACTTTCTGCAGCTTTGGGTTGGCCTGACCAACCTAGAGATAAAAAAAATAGTGTTAATTTCAAATTAATGCTAAAATAAACTTAAGCTTATAAATAAAATTAAGAATAATTGAAAAGAGGTAAAGTAATGTCTCCCTGCTTTGGAAGACAGACTTTTAGGTATATTTTTTGTGGGTTCTTGTGCCTTCATTCTTTCTAAGGGTAACCACAGGGAAAGTAACACATAAAGCTTGGCTGGATTTAATTACAGGCCAGATGTTCAAAGTTCTACAAGGCACAACTAGAAATTGGGTGAAATTATGACATAAAAGGCAAAATTCTTCATTGTGGTCTTTTCTATTACTTATAATTAGAACATTTTGTCATATTATGAGTGTTTAATAAAAGTTATGTGAATTGTTATAATTTCAAAAGTAATTAATCATATTCAATTTGATAATAAATTTCTGATATAATTTTTCAAAGACTTCACTAGAAGATTTAAGCACCATCTACCATTAAAAAATCAATTGAAATTTTATGAGGAAAGTGTTAATTTTTCTTTTTTGATGAGATATTAAATTAATAAAGTCCTGAGTCCATGAGGTAAGAAATTTAGAGAAAAGAGAATTTGGAAAAACTGGAAAATGGAAATTCCTTTTCCCTGTCACAACTTCCTATCCCACCCTTACTTACAATTAGTTTTATTGAGAGGGAGAATCACAGAAGCAAAGCAACAAAGTCTGAAGAAGAGGTTTCTCTAGCAATAAGTAGAATGGAACTTTGCAAAGAGAAAAATTCAAATGTCTTTTGCCTTATATTACATTCTTTTGAGATCTGATTGCTTAGCAATAGTATCAGTTGAGCTATGTAGGCATCCTGTGACGCACCTTCATCAAAACGCCAATAATGGCTATCCCATCGGGCTTCGAGATGGCTTCCGCCGCACTGGAGTACTTCGCAGAATTCCAGTGAACTATGTGAAGCTAAAAGTGATAATGTAGTTAGCTAATTATTTATATAAGGGCAAGGACAAATGTAAGTATGAAGATGTCTGTGCTCTATTCTTAGGAAAGGGGAATCTACACATTGAGGTAAAAGCAGTTTTTCTGGTCAGGAGTGCTCAGTATAACTGTCAAGATACACTGCAGTGTATCCCCTAAACCAATAAGTAAATTTTCTTTTCCTACAGTGACATCAACTATTTTATATTACTCTTATGAAAGTATCTCTGGGCATTAAAAATATCAGGATATGGGCCAGGAATTTAGCTCAGTGGTTCTGGTACCTGCCTTGCAAGCACTAGGGCCCGGGTTCAATCCCCCATAACCACGTACAACAATGCTGGGCATGGAGATTCACGCCCAGCAGCAATCAGTACCACATACCACAGTCCCATTCTTGGTGGCTCATGCCTGTCATCCCAGCACTTGGGAGGCAGAGGCAAGAGGATTGCTGTGAATTCAAAGGCTGAGCTCAGTGCCAGTCTGAACTACAAAAGTGGGACCCTGTCTCAATATCTATATCTATCTATCATCTATCTATCTATCTATCTATCTATCTATCTATCTATATCAGGATATGTAACCAACTAGCTTTAGGGAGGGAGGAGAAAATTGCCCTGAAGCCAGGGAACTTCAGAACCTCAGGTAGGTGCATTCACTTCGCTGCTGTCATAGCTCTGATTAAACTTGAGCTCTTCACAGAGTCTTACAAAAGTGTTCCTGTCTCTGATCATACCCATAGCACTGGTGTGTCCAAATCTGAAATTTAAGTGAAAAGGGAAGAGTAATATCTGCATTTTAGGGTCTGAGCTTTACAGGAGGGAAGTGGTGTCCTTTGAAGCTAGCAAAATTTTTGACATAATTTTAGGCTAAACGTAAATCTTAGATTCTAGAATTTAGGTCAAAGTTCAGTTGAGTTTTTCCATATAAAAAATGTCCTACTTTGCCAAGCATGGTGTGTCTGTGTCTGATTTTAGTGGAGTCTGTGAGTTCTTTATAGAAATCAGACTTTTTTTTGGAGTCCTTATGACAGTGACCCATATAGTAATGGAAGTACTTTTGGAAAGCACTTTCAGAATGATTATCTTCTAGTTACTAAATTACATTACCTCCGCAGAGTACTTGGCTCCATCCACTAAGTGCTCCGAACCATACGCATCAGTACTGCCCCAGTGAAAATGGAATTGAATAAGCCTGTAGCTGTCAGGGAGAGGGCCGCCCTTCAGCACTGGAGGAAGAAGGAACTACTGTCAGTTTCCAGATCATAAATTCCAGCTTCTGTTTGCATGAACCAACACTAAACTGTGTAGGTTTGAAATGAAAATAAACACTAGAGCTGAAGTTTTCATCTTGTTTTTGTCCCCTGCATCCATGACAATGGCACTATTTTGTGTGGTGCATCCCCAATAGTGCCATTGATAAGACAGTCCATAAAATGTGTACAATTCCCAGCACAGGAATCACAGTTGCCCATTTCCTCTACCAGGAAAGTATATGTCAAATTGAGTGAATTATATACAGGACTTTCTTTGAAATTCTGTGGTTTGCAAGTTCATTAGTCATTCTTTCAATGAAAGCTGCATAGGTAGTATTCATCAAAATTGATAGTTTATTCTGAAAAACAAATTATGCTTTACATATTTTGTACTTAATGAAGACACTGTAGTGTATCTCGACAATTATACTGAGAACTCCTGACCAGGAAGGAAAGAAAATGCCTGTGTAAAAATCTGACATTGACCTATCATTTTAGAGAATCTGTCCAATCATGTGATTGTGAATACATATACTAGATGTAACCCAGTATTAATAAAAGACATAGCTTCCAATGCACCTATAATTTAGGCTCAGAATTTAGTAGGAAAGTGCTAAAAAAAAAGTAGAATTGTTTTGTAAAATTATCACTTAACAACTGATGTGATGAGCACTGAAGAAATGTTGACAGTGTACCAGGCCCTGTGCCTCCTTCTGAGGTATGAGAACAACTTAGTCATCTTCTAGCTTCGCCTCCTGGGTTCATCTACCTTCTTCCCAACTAGGATGCATTGCCCTTTCAGTTTTAATCTTTGTAATGATTTATGCACTAGGCATCTTTGGCTGCTTATAGAAAGAATGAAGTGAACATAAACATCCTGACATAGAAGAAGAGATGGAGAAGTATTACTAAAGAGTGTCAGAACTAAAAACAGACAAAGCTGGGGGTTTCACAAAACATCTTTACCATTTGGACATTTGCAAAAATCCAAGCCATTTCATGAAATAACAGCAAAAAGTACTTAGAAAGACCTTGGCTTCCTTGCTTCAGTTTCCCCAGTAAATTTCTAGAAAAAAAATTATTGGAACAGTCTTAGATCTCACCTGATTTATCATCCTCAAAATTCACATGGAAGGAATGTCCTACGTTGACAATTTCTTTGGCACCAGCTGGATTGTAAGAGACACTGAAGGGCTTCAGAGAGGTGTCGTGTTTGGCCTCACTGGTTTTGATGTCAATGGGAGACTGGTTGTTTCCATTGGCGATGGGATACAGCTTATTCCAATGCTCAGGACCTACCAGGATGATGGATGTGTACAATCAATACTTTATTGAATGCTTGATTCCAGGTTCTAGGACTCTCCTGGCTTGCTTGTTAATTTGTAGTATATTCAGGTACCTTAAATCACATTCATTTACTTGGAAATTCTTTTTTGAGAATATCTTTTTTCTATATTGTGCCATAAAGCAGTATATCTATCAACACCAGTACAGTCCTAAGGAAATAGCCTTCAGGAGTAGGCTATAAATATTTCATGAGCAAGAGATTTGTAATATGTACACCGAGCATGTTTTGTAACCATCTATGCCCCAAAGACCAAGTGCTAAAAATTCTTACAAAGATATTATGACTAATCAAATTAGGCAATTCAAACCAGCAAGCTGACTGTATTATTGTTTTAAGTGCTTAAATATCTTCTATTAGAAAAGACAGCCAGCTATTATTTTGATCTATACCAACAGAGGTATGCTTACCATTTGGGCCATCATATCCCCAGTCTGCACTTGCCATGATTTTCTTTTAGTTTTCTTTTCCTGAAAACAAAATAACCACTGGAATAACTAACTGCAACTGTGGATGCAGCCGATAACCCACTCTGTCACCTGGGGTTTTTATAGTGCTGTCTCTGCCCTTACTAGGCTACTTTTGCATCACCTCTGACTATCAGGAAGCACATCTATCTAAAAAAAAGGTGTAAAAATGTTTACAAACGTTAGTCACATTCCAATTGTTTTATTATACTATAAAAAGAAATATAAAAGTCATAGATTTTATTAAACTTAATTTTGTTTTATATCAGTAAAAACTATCTTATGAAGTGTTTTGGATTTCTTTCTTTTTTTTTTTTTTTTTTTTTTTTTTTTTTTTTTTTTTTTTTTTTTTTTTTTTTTGTTTTTTTTTTTTGTTTTTTGAGACAGGGTCTCGCTGTTTTGGATTTCTTAAATTAAAAACACTTTGGGTACTTATAAACCACTTCTGCCTTTTCTGGATAGGTAAGAAATATTAGCAATAGGAACTTTTATAAAGATTAAATTTACTTGATTACAAGATGATCTAAGTTTGTATCACAAAGTTAATTTAGAATCAGACAACAAAATTGCTAATTATTTGTAATGTGTATTATTCATAGTGACACATTTTATAGACACATAGGATGAGAATCAATTCTTTTCAGTCTGGAGCAATATTGGGATTTAGAGAAGATCTATTGATATTTAACCTAAAGTTGCCTAATATTTGAACACACTTATCCCATTGTACTTAGCACCTTCTGCAGCAGTTCTGGAAGCCCTCATTCATTGTGCTGCTCTGCCTTGATGTCCTGAATTATTCCAAAACGTGTACCTTTCCTGGTCATTTTGACTTTGGGGAAGAGCCAGAAGCCACACAGTACCAGATCCACCGAAGTAGGTGGATAAGAACAAAACATATTGTTTTTATGTGGCAGAAATTGATTGGATTAATTAAGAACACTGAGGCTACCACAAAAAAGAGAATTATGAGAGAGGCCTTCCAGAACTTCCTCATGAAGTGGCAAGAACAAAGTGTGGTGGAAGTGATAGTGAGTATTTAGAGAAGGTAAATGGCCATGTGTCTTTTATTGTAATGAATTTAAACGTTCCCTGTAGCTTTTGATCCTGCCTCATATGTCTGCATCAAATGAAACTTGACAACATTCGAGTGCTTAGAAACTCCATAGGACTTTTCAGGAAGGTACAGAACTTTGATTAGGACATGTATTCTGGGTAGGTCTTCATTTTAAATACTTAAATGAAATACAACCAGAAAACTAAGTTTCCAAAATACTTGATTTAACTTCCTAGAATCGTGTGAATTGCTTGTAATCCCTGAAGGAAGATGAAAGTTGGGAGTAGCTTTTAGCAAGGCTGACTGGACATTCGGTGGAGTGTTTGCTCTTTTGTGGCCTTCATGGCCAATGGCAGTGCCCCTGCAGAGTGGACAGTGGCTCCTGAATCTCCACAGAATGAGAAGAGGCCCCAGTTTCTCCATGCCATGATACTAGGAGGTATAGGGAGAGCTTGTATAAAGGGGAAATTTTAAAACATTAGAATCTTTTGGCTTTTTATTTTGATAGATAATATTGTATATACTTATTGAGCACAACATTATTTTTGAAGTACATTATATTATAGAATGATTTAATCTAGTTAACTACAACATGTATTTGGGCAAGAATACAATAAATGATCATGGGTTATATAGTCACTTTGCTGAATCATAGATCTCTTGAATTTATTCTTCCTATCTAAGTACAATTATGTATTCTTTGACCAACCTCTTTAAACTTTAAATTGAACTATAATTTTATCATAGTTGGATATAACCCCTTTTTCATTACATGATTACAAGATGAGTCACCACAAGCAGGTTTTCACATCTATATGGGGTGGTAATTCATGTAAAGCTTTAGGGACAAAATTGTTTTGAGCCCTAACTACCATGACTCTTATTTTATTATGTACTCAGGGTGTGTTTGAGTACTCTCACAAGCAAAAACTCAAATCGAAAGGATGTAAAATTTAATGAATACCTACAATTTAAGACCTATCCCCCTTTACCTTTATTCTTCTTTTCCTACTAACAAACTTTGACTTCTCAGCTTTATATCTAAGTGAAATCCAAAATTAAACATTTTCTATTCATTTCACTTTCACCTATAGATTCTTCCTAGTAGATTTTCCGGGACTGTGGTCTTTGAACTGCTTCTGCTCACCAGGAAGGCACTCCATCTACACAACTTCCCATCTAAACAGCCTGTTTCTGCATGCTATCAAATGCACGAACACATATGGGAGAAGTATTGTTTTCCCCGAGCTGTTTTGAATAAATCCATTTCTATTTGAAACAGTGTAACTAGCCTGAAGGAAAGTTATCTTAGAAAAGCAATACAGAGTTGCATCAATACTTTCTTTTCTTTTTCCAGTATTGGAAATCGGACTCAGGACTTTGCACTTTCCAGGCAACTGAACTAAATCCCCAAGCCCACATCAATACTTTTGTTAGAAAATTTCTTATTAACATTAAAAGTTATTATTAGCATTAAAAAAATTCAAGGAAAACTGTATTGAAGTGTATCAATGCTAGAGTGTGGTGGTGTAGTCTAGAAAAGACTCTGGCTTATTTAGTGATTTCCTACTCCATTTCTCACAGTAGACCTAAAGTCAGGTTAATATTGCCTCACTTTTAAAAAGCCGAGATCTGAGGCTCAGAAAAATTCAGGATTTGAATCCATTTCTGTTTAACTTCAAAGCCTACAACTCCATCCTTTTATTCTGTTCTGTCATAGCACCATCAGTGTCAGGTTTACTGTGACATTTACTTTAAAGTTAATTAATAGTTTATTATATATATTTTTATTAATACCAATTGGCTTTAGCTAAAGAATGTTTTAGTGCCTAAGCATATTTTTTCAAAAAAGAATAACCTTTTCTGTTTCACTGGATTTTAAAACCAATGTTTAAATGATACTTAAGGACCTTTTTTTTTTTTTTTTTTT
>PVIR01001700.1:5969-116883 GCA_004026965.1 Petromus typicus | reverse complement strand
GGTCTCGCTTTGTGGTTCAGGCTGGCCCTGAGCTCAGCCTCAAACTCACATCACAGCAATCCTCCTGACTCTGCCTCCCGAGTGCTGGGATTACAGGCGTGAGCCACCACGCCCGGCACTGTGGTATGTGGTACTGGTTGCTGCTGGGTGTGGGTCTCCACACCCAGTATTGTTATGTGGTTACCGGGGAATCGAACCCAGGCCCTTGCGCTTGCAAGACAGGCGCCGGAACCACTGAGCTAACTCCCCGGCCCTATTTTTTTATTTTTTATTTTTTGAGATAGGGTCTCACTTTGTAGTTCAGGCTGGTCTTAAACTCAGCCTCATGCTCAGCAATCTGCCTGCCTTTGCCTCCCCAGTGCTGGGATTCCAGGTTTGAGCCACTACACCTGGCACTGTGGTATGTGGCTCTGATTGCATGAGTCACCATGTCCGGCATTGTTGTTTGTGGTTACTGGGAACAGACCTGGGGCCTTGTGCTTGCATGGCAGGTGCTGGAACCACTGAACTAAGTCCCCAGCCCAACAATTCATTTTTCAAGAAAATCAATAACTAATGAGAAAAAGCATTCATTCTGATTTATATTTGCAAATTGTATTTTAGGATAATTTAGTAGTTGATGATGAGTTAGGTTCTTTACAGAAGAATTCAAACTAATCTAAAATAAATGAAAAAATTAGAAAATTACCATTTTGTACTCTGAAATAATGAGTTTAGACAAAATCCATTAAGAATTGGATTAGGCTGATATACTTTAACTGAGCAGTGAAAAAAGATATTTTACTTTTTAACCAATAATTAAGACTGAGTGAAGGTTATATAATGATGTTACTGTGTTTTTTTTAGTATATGTACTGAGGTTAGCATTGCTATGTTTTCTTTGTACTCTTTTGTCTTTGAAAATTTCTGTGACATTTTAAAAAAGTCTTCCTTACATTGCAATATGTAAATTTCTTCATACTGTTATGAAGAAAGTGATATGTAAAATTGCATATATAGCTATAGCAACAAGGAAAATCAAGGTGAACTGAAAAATACTATTTGCAAGTGTGCTGTTGTCATTATAGACTAGTTTTCTGTAACCTCTAATCTGTGTATTTTTATAATTTTTTTGAAGATCATCTTGATGTCATGACTTACTATGTGCTAAAAATTGCTCTATTTGTCCTGTTTGGTTATGTGTCTTTTTTATGAGTAGCTTCTGTGTTTGGAGCATAACCATCTTCCCAATTGAAGGTTTTTGTGAGATTTTATACATGTTACTTGGAATAATGCAGTGCAAATAAATATGTAATGAGGACTTTACCTGAATATTTTCTAAAAGTGAACACATTAGGTACTTGAAATTTCAATATGAACATATTTAGTCTTCAACCTGTAATTCAGGCCGTTGTATTCAGGTTCTGATATTATCTGTTAAATTTTTAAGACAGTAGAAGAGAACAGTTCAGTTCATATGAAAGATAATAAATATCCGAAAGGTCAGTTATTTTTTATTATGAGGTGTTCTAATAAGTGGTTTTTGTCTTTTTTAGGAAGGTGGAGTGTTTACTTTTGGAGCTGGAGGTTATGGTCAGTTGGGCCATAATTCTACCTGTCATGAAGTAAACCCAAGGAAAGTTTTTGAACTTATGGGAAGCATTGTCACTCAGATTGCTTGTGGAAGGTGAGCTATTATAGAAGAGTAGTTTATTTATACCATGTTCATGTAGGAATTGGTTAGTAAATTTCTTTATAGGCTTAGTCATTTGAGGAAAACATTTTCTCCCTAGTTCTCAGCTACTGAGGAGCCATAGTAAGAGGAGAGCCATTTTTCATATGGTGGTTCTAGCTTTAGTTTTTTAGGAATTGGCTATTCTGTTTTTAATAGTTATTGTACCATTTTGTATTTCCATCAACAGCCCATAGAGGCCTGTTTGTCCGTTTCCTTGCCAGCAGTTGTTTCTCATCTTTTTAAGTAGACTTGTGGAAGATATGAGGTGGTGTTTCATTAAAGTTTTAATTTGTATTTCTCTGATATTTAGTAATGTTGACTTCATGGGTTTATTGACCGTTTGTATATTTTCTTCGGAGAAATGTCTATCACATCCTTTTCCCATTTGTCAATATTTTTGTTTTTGTTTGTATGTTGTGTATTCTGGATATTAATCCCTAATTCACATACATGATATTCAGAGATTTTCTTTCATTCTTTGGGTTAGTCTTTATAATGTTGATGTCTGTATAATGTCTTTTTTGGGCAGTGATATGAATCAAATCCATAGACTTGAGCATGCTAGGAAAGGGCTCTCATAGGGCCACATCTCCAGTCCTTTTTTATTTTGTGACAGGTCTTGCTAAGTTGCCAAAGCTGGCCCCTGACGTTTGATCCTTTCTCCTGACCCTCCTGAGTAGCTGAGATTATGGATATATGCCACATTGTGTAGCTAGTGTCTTTTTAAAATGGTAGATTGTCTTTATTATTTTAAAAATGTTTGTTTAAGAGACGGAGGCTTGCTGGGCTGCCCCAAACACTTTGGCTCAAGCAGCTCTCGACCTCAACCTCCTAACTAGCTGTGACTGTACCTGGTTGATAGTGTCTGTATTGTAACTTTCATGAAGTCCTGTTCATGTGCTATGTTCTTTTGTTGCCCAGGCGTTTGGTGTCATATCAAAGAAGTCATTGCTGATTCAAAGTCATGAAGCTTTTGCCCTGTTTTATTCTACAAGTTTTACCCTTTGGATTTAGATGTTTGACCCACTTTGAATTAATTTTTGTGTGTGATGTGAAATATGTGTTCAAATTCTTTTGTATGTGAATATCTCATTTTTATAGCACTGTTTGTGTAAAAGATTGTCTTTGTCCCACTGAATGTTTCTGACACATTTGCTGAACATCATTTGAACATACACTTTAGGATTTATTTCTGAGTTCTTTATTATTCTATATTTTGGGTCTATACTGTTTTATTTATTAATTACTGCTTTATACCAAGTTTTGAAATCAGGAAGTAGAAGTCCACTAACATTTTTTTTTTTAAATGATAACTATGTAGAGGCCATTTGAGGTTGCACACAAAACATCAGATGGGTATTTTCTGTTTCTTCAAAAAACACTGTTGGGGGCCGGGGATTTAGCTCAGTGGTTCCAGTCTTTTTTTTTTTTTTTTTTTTGAGACAGGGTCTCGCTTTGTAGTTCAGGCTGGCCCTGAGCTCAGCCTCAAACTCGCATCACTGCAATCCTCCTGCCTCTGCCTCCCGAGTGCTGGGATTACAGGCGTGAGCCACTAAGCCCGGCACTGTGGTATGTGGTACTGATTCCTGCTGGGTGTGAGTCTCCACATCCAGTATTGTATGTGGTTACCGAGGATTGAACCTGGGCCCTTGTGCTTGCAAGACAGGCGCCGGAACCACTGAGTTAACTCCCCAGCCCTCCAGTGTCTGTCTTGCAAGTGTAAGGGCCTGGGTTCTATCCCCAGTAACCACATACAAGAATACTGAGTGTGGAGACTTGCAATCAGTACCACCACATGCCACAGTTCTGGGCGTGGTGGCTCATGCCTGTAATCCCAGCACACAGGAGGCAGAGACAGGAGGATTGCTGTGAGTCTGAGGCTGAGCTCAGGGTCAGCCTGAACTACAAAGTGAAACCCTGTCTCAAAAAAAAAGAAACAACAAAAAAACCACTGTTGGAATTTTAATAGGAATGGTACAGATTCTGTACATTGACATCTTGATATAAATCTTTGAATCACTGGACATAGATGTCTTTCCATTTATTTATTCCTTTTTAAGTTTCTTGATAAATTCCTAGTCTTTCCCTTGTAGAATTATTGGTTCCAGCAGATGTTTGTGGATATTTGAATGTTTTCGTCACATATGGTCATGTCAACTGCATATGAAGATAATTTACTTCTCTCTGCAGTTTGAATGCCTTTTTCTTCTTACCAGATTGCACTGTGATAATAGAAAAGATGAAAGCAGGCATATTTACCTTGAATTATCTTGGAGGGAAAGCTTTTAGTCTTTCTCCATTGACTGAAACAGTCACTGTTGATTTTTCATAATGGGTTTCATTATGGTGAAGTAGTTTTTAATGTGTTCTCAGTTTGTCCAGTACTTTTCTGTGACAGTTGGATAATCATGTGTCTCAGTCATTTTCCCTTCATTTTGAGGTATATTATGTCAATCACTTTCTGTGTTCTGAACCATTCATGCATTCAAGGGATGAGTCTCCCTTGGTTGTGGTCTGTAATCCATTTAGCATGCTACTGAGTTGAATTTACTTGTCCTGAAGAATTTTTGCATCAGTATTTTTAGAAATAATGATTTTGTAGTCTTTTTCTGACTTTGCTGTCAGGCCAGTCAGTGGTGGTCTTACAGAATAAATGAGGAAATGTCACTTTTCATTTGTTTGGAGAAATTTAAAAAGGATTGGTATTGGCTTTTCTCTAAATGTTTGGTAGAAGCATTCAAGCAAGTCATCAGACCTAGAGTTTTGGTTTGATTTTTTTGTTTTGCTTTGTTTTTAACTACATATTTGATTATATTATACATTACAGGTTTGATTTACTATTTCTCAACTCAGTGTAATTGTTAGTGTGTTTTGAGGAATTTTTCTGTTTCATCTAGCTTCCCCACATTATCAGTGTACAGTTTACAGTATTCTCAGAATCCTTATTTCTGTGCCATTGGTAGTAATGTTTCTACTTTCATCTGATTTAGTTATTTGAGTCTCTTCTCATTGAATCTTACTCAAGATTGGTCAGTTTTGTTGATCTTTTTGAAGAACCAGTTGACTTGCTTTTGTTGATTTTTTTTTTTTGCTTTCATTCCTTTCTTGTTGAATCTCACTATGTTCATTCTTCTACTAGCTTTGAGTTTAGTTATTCCTTATTCTGCTTTCTTAAGTTGTAAAATTGTTGACTTGAGATCTTTTTTAATGTAAGCATTTTTAACTCAGCATTACTTTTTCTGTGTCCTATATATAAATTGTAGAATGTTGTGCTTTTGTTTTCATTCATCTGTAAGAATTTTCTAATTTTTCTTGTGATTTCTTCTTGACCCATTAGTTATTTCAGCGTGTTGTTTAATGTCCACAACTTTGTGAATTTTCCAGTTATCCTTCTGTTACACATTGGTATCTTTTGCATTCTTTTGTCATCAGAGACTATAACACTATATATTAACTTATTTTAAAAAATCTGTTTAGACTTAATTCATGTCCTAATTTCTCCCGTCTTGGAGAATGTCCAGTGTGCCCATTAAAAGAATATATATATATATATATTTTTTTTTTTTTTTTTTGAGACAGGGTCTCGCTTTGTGGTTTAGGCTGGCCCTGAGCTCAGCCTCCAACTCACATCACAATCCTCCTGCCTCTGCCTCCCGAATGCTGGGATTACAGGCGTGAGCTACCACGCCCGGCACTGTGGTATGTGGCTGGTTGCTGCCGGGTGTGGATCCACACCCAGCATTGTTATGTGGTTACCGGAGAATCGAACCCGGGTCCTTGCGCTTGCAAGACAGGTGCCCGAACCACTGAGCTAACTCCCCGGCCCCCTATTTTGTTGTTTTTGAGTAAAGTGTTCTGTATATATCTGTTAGAACTGGTCAGTTTAATATTTTGCTTAGTATATTGATTATTCTCTGTCTGGTGTTCTTATCCACAAGTAGAAGTGGGGTTTAAAATCTCCAGTTACTGGGGCTGGGTGTTTAGCCTCTCACTTTCCAGCTCTGCCTGGCAAGCGCAAGGTCCTGAGTTGATCCCCAGTAACCACATACCGCAGTACTGGGCATGGTGACTCATGCCTGTAAGCTCAGCACTGAATAACCACATACCAAAATGCTGGGCGTGGTAGCTCACTTTATAATCCCAGGAGGAGGCAGAGCCAGGACTGCTGTGAGTTCGAGGCTGGCCTACGTTACATAGTGAGTTCAGGGCCAGTCTGAACTACAAAGTGAGACCCTATCTAAAAAAAAGAAGAAAAAAATCTCACATTTAGTGTCTAGAGCTACTTCTTTGTTAAATTCTGTCCACTTTTGTTTTATATTTTGATGATCTATTATATTATTGGGTATATAAATATTATAGTTATATTTTCTTGTATTAAACTTTTATTAATATACTGCTGTGATTTGAACATAAGGTCTATATTTTGCCTGTTAACAGAGCCACCTTGCCTGCCTTCTTCCCTCTCCGCCACTCCCCTCCCCACCTTCCTCTCCTCTCCTTTCCCTTTCCTTCCTCCCTTCCTTCCTCTCTCCTTTCTTTCCTCTCCCCCCTCCCTCTCCTCTGTCTTATCTCTATTTTTCTTGTATTTTCCTGGTGCTGCTAGGGATTTCTCATATGCTAGTCCAAGAGTTCACATATGATAGGTATGTACTTTATTACTGTGTTAGATCTGCAGCCCCACTGCACTCTTTTTTAGTTATTATTGAATGGCAGTCTTTTTCCATCCTTTCATTTTTCTACCTGTTTGTGTCATATATAATGTGAGTGTCTTATAGAAAGCGAGCATATACAGCCTTGTGTTCCATAATGATATTTTGATTAACAACAGACCATACATAGGACAAGCTCCAAAAGATTATAATAAAATTGAAGAATTCCTGTCACTTTTGATACTGTAACCAACATGAGTTTATAGCACATTTAATGCCTTACTCACTTGTTTGTGGTGATGCTAATATAAACATAATTATTGTACTGCCAGTCATACAGGAATACAGCAAATACAGTTATGTATAGTATGTAATACTTAATAATGTGCTTCTGGTTTATGTATTTAGTATACTTACTAGTTTGGAGTATAGTCTCTTAATGAAAACCTTACTGTAAAACACCACCATATACTCTGGCAGCACACTCACATATCTTATGTTTATTGAGCCCAACTCTGACCCCCAAAGTTGTTATGTCATCTTCTCTCTTGTGCTTGACTTGATGTTTTACAGTTTTGTTCATCAGGACCCCTGCATGTACGAGGTCCACTATTAAGGTTGCCTGTAGCAGGCCACCTATAGTAATTGACCTAGAAACAAAATAGAAGGATGAACTGACTACAAAGAGGAAATATCTGTGATGGTTTTGCTTTCCTACTGGGCGTGTCCCATCCCATCATAACTGTGATCTTGAATAAGATCAAGTGATGGCAGTGGCATATTATGATTAAATAAAATAAAATAGTTCATGTTTTTACTTAATTGGAAGTTTAAAAAGATGATCTTATAGAAGACTAGAATAGTGATTAACAGAACTTGAAAAGGGGAAAGGGAAAGGAAAGAATTGTTTCATGAATTAAAAAATACAGTTAGGAATAGTAGCTTCTATTTTGTAGGTTGATTATAGTTAACGATTTACCATTTAAGATAGGATTTTGAATGTTTACAACTCAGATGTAAACCTTTGAGATGGTAGATATGAACATACTAATTACCCTGATTGATTACTGTATATTTATTTGTTCAACTATCACATTGTACCCCATAAATACATATAATTATTTATCAAAGAAAAGGAAAAAGGTATAGAAGCTGTTAAAAAATCTGCTTCATTCAAGGCTAAAGCACATTTGAGAAAGAGCCGTTATTATCACAGAAAAACTGATAATGATGTAGATTGACGCCCAGGCAATATAAAAAGCATGTCCCTCACACCACCCAAAATTACAGTGATAGCTATTATAATTTTCTTGTGTTTACCTTTAATGTGATTTGTGTTTCTTTATACAGCTTTCAGATATTGTCTAGTGTCCTTTGGTTTCAATGTAGAGGTCACTTTTTTGCATTTCTTACAGGCTGGGATAGTAGTACAGATTTCCTCATCTTTAGTTTATTTAGGAATATTTCAGTCTCTGTCGGACTTTTGAAATAGTTTTACTGGATATAGGATTCTTGGTGGACATTTTTCTTATTTTTCAATACTTTGAATTTATCAGTTCTGTGACTTCTGGTCTCAAGTTTCTTATGAAAAATGTATTGATCACCTAATTGACAGTCCCTTGAATATGATGAGTCTCTTTTCTCTTGCTACTTTCAAGATCTTCTGCTATATTTTCTCATCAGCTTGAGGAATAGGTGTCATTGTGGATCTCTGCGTTCATTCTGCTTAGAGTTCGTTGAGACTCATGGATTATCAGTGAGTTTGATCTACAGTTTTCTCTTACTCTTTATCAGAGTTCTGTTATTAAGATTATTCTATTCTGATATAAATTGAGAGATGTACCCTTATTTTCTGAGGGTTTTTTTTGTTCTGTTTTTGTTTTCAAATAAAAACAACTTTAAAGGTTAGTAAAACTTGTGGTACCTAGCCACAAGCCATCTGTACCTAGCTTTTTTTTGTTTGCAGTTTTTAAAAACATTACTCAATTTCTTTAAAGGCTATAAAGGTAGCTTTTTTTTTTTCTGGAGTCAGTAATTTGGAAGTTGAGTTTTTCTAAGAATTTTTCTATTTTGTATAAATTGTAAGCTTATTGTTACAAAACTTGGGTTTGTATTTGTCTGATTCTGTGGCTTTTTCTTGCTCTGGTTTGCTGAGGGAGCTCTTATTTAAGCTGTAGATGTTGACTAGGATAGCTGTTTCAAGCTGTGTAATCAATGAAGAGACTTAACCCAGGCTGTGTTTCAGTTGAGGTGACTTGGTTACATGTTTCTTCTTGGGCCCACTCTGTGTGGATAGTGAATTCTCTCTTGGTATTTTATTCTATTTTTTTAATTGTGGAAAATGCGCATGAATTTAAACTCAGCTGCGTGTGTACATTTCAAGCTTCTGCTTGCATCACACTGAAATCTTATTGACCAAAATTAAATAATGTTTCTAAACCTAAAGTGAAAGTATGAGAAATATAAGATGCTTAAGCCATTAGCAGGTGACAAGAATGCTTGCTTAATATAGGGTTGTAAATTTAGATCTTTTAATGCAGGGGATATATTTTAGTCACTTGTGAAATATATCAAACTAATGTTATCCATTTTTAATTTTGTGCATTTTAAAAATAGCTTTTCTTTGTAAATGTAGCTTAGCTTTGTAAATATAGCTATTTCTCGTAATTTTAGTCATGTGATGTTGGCTAAGGGGAATAATTTCAGTTATATATTAGCAGAGGACTTAACTTATAGAGGGAATACAGGAAGGCGTCTGGTATTGGAAGTTTGACTTACAGGTGGTCAGTATTATATGAAAAGTGTGTTATTTCCATATTACATAATTGTTAAGAACCTAAAGAAAATAAATAACCCAGGAATACTAAACACCTGAGTCCGTCAAGGGGACGATCCAAAAGAAAAAAAACTCTTAGCATAATACATTGCTTTTCAGCAATTTTTAGCGCTTCTGGGGCATTAGGTAGTTATGTTTGCTCATTAGCCATTATCCCTGATTTCATCTAGGACTAAAATCACTTGAAGAATTTTGAAAAATGTTCATCGTTGCCTTGGTTTACCCCAGGTGACTCCATTATGTAGCTAGGCTTAAGAACCACTTCTTCAGGGCTGGGAATTTAGCTCAGTGGTGCGTGCCTGTGTTGCAAGTGCAAGGGCCTGAGTTCAATCTCTGGTGCACACATACAACAATGCCAGGCGTGGACACTCACGCCCACCAGCAATCAGCACCACATACTACAGTGCCGGGCGTGTAGGCTCACGCCTGTAATCCCAGTACTCAGGAGGCAGAAGCAAGAGGATTGCTGTGAGTTTAAGGTTGGGCTCGGGGCCAGCCTGAACTGCAAAGGAGAGACCCTGTCTCTAAAAAAAGAAAAGAAAAGAAAAAAAAAAAGAACCACTTCTTCAGTAGAGCAGATGTTTAACAAACAGTGTTACAGTAAGTTTTAAATGATTAATATATTTCTTTGATTATTATAATGTCACCATGGTCCAAAAGGGCAGTGTTAAATCCTTGTTCAACCAGAGGAGTTTGTAAAGATTCCATTTAAGATTTTATATGTTAATGGATATCTGTGCTGAAAAATGTTTGGTTCACATTGACTCAGCTGGCTCTGAAGTAAGATGGTTGCTAGAAGTAAGAATATGGTAAACTAGCCAACTCAAACAGCTTCTTGAATCCAAATACCTTTTAAACAGTATGGATGAAAACCAATGTTAGTTGGTTTGACTCTGCAGCCTCACTGAAATAATTTGGCAGTCTAGATAATATATTAATTAGAATGTATTGCTAAACTATCTACCCAAAACTTAGTACTTTAAAACAATTTTTTACTTAACTAAAAATTTTGTGGTTCAGTAATTTTGGCAGAGCGTAGCAAGACTGCTTTCCTTTTACATGATTCCAAATAATCAACACCTGACCAGGCTGAGAACAATGTGCTGGGATAGCTGCAGCCAGGACAGCTAGTCTTTTTTTTCAGATTGTGTCTCACCTTGTAGCTGCTAAACAGGATCTTTCTCATGATAGGAGAGGGTTCCTAATAGAGAAGAGCTGTGATGCCACTGGTGACACAATGAGCTTGTGAAGCCACTTGCAACACTTAGAACTGAGACACTGTTAGGCCTGTATTCGGTTGGCGAAAGCAAGAACCGGATTTAAGACTCCCTCTTGGTAGAGTTTGAGGCAGGAAATGAGCTGTAAGATGTAATAGAAGTAGGACTGAGCCTGAAACACCAGTCTGGCCCTCTTAGTAAAATCACCTCATGGGAAGGGTACACGATGAAATACTACCTTGCTAGAGATGGAAGAGATTAAGAAATTGATAGGGTATCTGAATGCAAGATGTAACATTTGTCTGTTTTAGAAGAGAAGTGAATGGGTGACCGACTACAGGAATAACGCTTGAGAATTTTCCAGTCTTGACTAAAAACATAAAACCCTAGAGTGAAGAATCCAAGGCCTAAACTGGGCAAACTCATTCCTTAGCATAGTAAAGCATAACAAGAGTTTGGACAGTTTCACAGGAGTATAGACTGGTGTCTCCATTCTTTGTTCTACAGTTTGTTAGGCTTGCTTTCACCAAAGGGTGTCTATAGAAAACTGAGTTTGTCCTTACAGGGATCAAATTCCATAGGAAAAAAGGAGTATTGTTTCTATTATGTTCAATATTAGATTACTTCACCATTCTTAGCCTGAAACTTCTGTGTGGTGCCTCATTAGTGGGAGATCATGGCTCAAAGTGAAAACCTAACAAATACAACGAGGCCAGAAGGACTTCCTTGGACTATGAAGTTAGATGCCACTGACTCATCTACCAGGGGCTTCAGTATAGATCCTGGTGTTTTCTGGGACTGTGCTTACACAACCCACCTGCGTGGATACCATATTCATTCTGTAAAGATTAAGGCTATTAGTATTTCACACAGAATCTATAAACCTTTTTAAACTTTTTAAAGAGAAAAATGTCAGTTAATATTTACTGTATTAGTCTCAACATAAATCATTTGAAAGTTAGCATTAAACCTGAGGATGTCTCTTGTTTCGTTCTAGGCAGCATACTTCTGCTTTTGTTCCTTCATCAGGACGAATTTATTCTTTTGGGCTTGGAGGTAATGGGCAGCTGGGAACTGGTTCAACAAGCAACAGGAAAAGTCCTTTCACTGTAAAGGGAAATTGGTTTCCCTATAATGGGCAGTGTCCACCAGACATTGGTAAGTTTTAATAAACTTTTATTGCATGCATCAGAGTTCTTATTAAAATGTTGTTTTTGAGCATAGCGTGGTGGAAACCTGTAATCCCAGCACGTGGGAGGCTGAGGCAGGAGGGTGATCATCAGTTTGAGGCCAGCCTGGGGTACATAGTGAGCTTACAGCCAGCCTGCACTAGAAAGCTAGATCCTGTCTCCAAAAACAAAACAAAACAAATTTAAAATAATTGCTTTTAAATGATGAGGCTTTATGTTTGCAAGAATTCTAAGATGCATTGCTAAGTTAAAATAACAAGCTACAGAACAATGTATTTGATTGCTCAGTTTGCTTATATTTACTTAGGCATGTGTAAGAACATTCTAGATAAATGAAAATGTTTGAGAAGTTGGATCATATGGCAAATATGTAGTGGATAGATACCAGTAAGGGAGTTGAATTTGTTTTCTTAAATTGGAATAAATACAAATAATACAAAGTTTATCAACTTAATCATTTTAAAGTTTAACAGTACTCATTGCCAAAGTATAAACATTGAATCCATTAAATAGCACTCTTAACCTTATCTTGTTATCCCAGCCCATGGCAATCACTGTTCTACTTTCTGTTACTGAAGTTGACTGGACTCTAAGCACTTAATATGCACTCAGTTTCCTTTTTTAGGCCTGGCACAATTCACTTGGCATAATGTCCTTTGGGTTCATCCGTGTTGTAGCATGTGTCAGAATTTACTTTTCTTTTAAAAAGCTGCATGGTATTGTAGTACGTGTGTGACATGCGTTATGTAGTACAGACAGTTGGGTTGCTTCCACCAGTAGCTGTTGTAAATAATACTCCTGTGAATATGGCTGCACAAATTTTGGAGATCTTTCAGTTCTTTTAGGTATATATCGGAATTTTTAATTACCTATTTGTGACATTAAATGTTTTAATACACTTTTTATATCCTTTCTTCCTTTTTCTTTCTCTCTCTCTCTCTTTCTTTTTTCCTGTTATTTTTACAGTAGATTTGCTTAATTTTCACTGTGCCGTTTTTGTACCAACATGTACTTACTTTTTATATTTTCTTTATCCTAAACTATCTCTCAGAACTGTTCCTAATTTATTTTATCTCTTAATGGAAATTAGAATCTTGGGTTTTCTGTAAAGTAATACAGAACTTCAGAGCCAGGCATGGTAATGCATGCCTGTAATCCTAGCATGTGGAAGGCTAAGACAGGAGAACCATCGCAAGTGTGAGGCCAGGCTGGGCTACATAATGAGTTCAAGGCCAGTCTGATACACAGTCAGACCCTGTCCTGGGTGTGTGTATGTTGTAGATTTAACTATTTACAGTGATGAATATGGATAGACTATGAAAGTTGACATTTGAAAAGTCCAGAGACTAGAGATTTTTTTTTTGTAATTAAAAGAATGTTTTACTCATGCTTATATTTACCAAAGGTCAGCTTTTTGATCTAAACAGTTTTATTTTGAGTTTAGACTATGGCTTCATCTTTTTTCAATTATTCTTAGTTTCAGTAGTAGTATTATTTTTCTTGTGTCTTTAGCAGCATGTTTCTAGTTTATCACCATCTCCTTTTAGAGAAGATTAATAACCTAGGAAAGAAACTTTGTGATTTTAACCAGAAAGACTATTGTAAGGGGATTTAGCTCAGTGGTTAGGGTGCCTGCCTTGCCAGCAAAAGGTCCTGAGTTCAATCCCCAGTACCAAAAAAGAGTATTAAAAGTAATCTTATATTTCTGTTTACAAAGTTCACTTACGAATGTATTTTTTTCTATCTTTCAAATTGCGAACCTTGATGATTTACAACGAAATAGGTATTGACATAAAGTTTTGCCATCATTGATTTTTTAGCTACAATTTTTCATCAAAAAACAGTTGATATATAGTAGCCAAATGGTAGAAACAACTTACCTATTAAATGGAATATTTTTGAGCCATAAAAAGGAATGTGTGTCATATGCTACAACTTAGATGAACCTTGAGAATGTTGTGTAAAATGAAAGAAGACAGACACAAAAGGATAAATACTATAGGATTCTACCTAGAATGTTCACATTCTTTATCAGTTGTTGAAGGGAAGAGGGAATGAAATTATTACTCAATGGATTTATATTTGATAGACTGAAAAAGTTCTGGAATTGATTAATGATGATAATTGCCCAGTGTTGCGAATATACTCATTGCCACTGATTTGTAGACATAAAAATAGATAAATTTTATGTGACATTTTTATCATGATGAAAAAAATTGTTGGTGGTCATGTTGTAGTGATGTAAAGCTGTATAGGAGCTAACTAGCTAAATGCAGATTTAGTTTACATTGCTCCAGAGGCCAGTCCCAGGCCCTCAGCACGAGTCAGACTAACAGCACGATCTGTCTGGTGTGTCCCTGAGTAAACAAAGGCATTATTAACCAGAGACCATCCCAGTGATGGTCTATTAACCAGACCATCCCACAACATTACTATGGATACTCGCTATAGCTGCACAAGGATATGTTTTTCTTTAGAATATGTGCAAGTTTTAAAATGTGTGTTAGTTTGCTAAGACTCTCTCTGTAACTACCACAGACTTTGTTGTTCTCGGTAGTATACTTTTATTGGCTCAGAGTTCCGGAAGCCAGGCATCCTAAATTAAAGTTGCTTCATTCTGAAAGTTGTGGGGAACAGTCTGTCATATAATCTGTCCATCCAGTGATTTTCCAGCAGTTCTTGGCATTCTTTGTCATGAAAATCTCTGGCTTTATATTAAAGCATTTTCAGTGTCTGTGTCTGTGTCCAGATTTTTCTCATTTATAAGAATACCAGTCAATGTATTAGGAACTCATCTTATTCCATTATGACCTTATCATGACTGTATTTACAGTGGCTTTATTTCCAATTAAAGTCATATTCTAAGGTACTAGGATTAGGGTTTCAACCTAGGACTCTTTGAGAGACATAGTTCAAACCACAGTTGTACCCTAGGCACTGCCTCCCTTAGTACAGCCGACTTTGCTTCCGTAACGTGACTGGTCATACCTGATCTAGTATGACCAGTCATACCATCATGACTGGTCATACCATCATTCTCAACTGTGACACTTTAGTAGTCTTTGGTTGTACAGTCAATTTGCTCAGTGGTAGCTTAGAAAGAAAGGGAAAAGATTCTTAATGAACCTTGCCAGTGAGGGCCTAATTAAGAATTTGAATACTCATTAAATTGAGGAATTCAGTGGGAATCAGATACCATCTTGAAGTGGTTCATTTGTTTACCACAGTGGAATGAACATTAGTATGGATTAGATAACTTTAGAAAGAAATTATTTCCTTGTATATGTCCAGAAACAAGATTGAAACAAAATTAAACATTATTCCAAATAGATTATCAGAGTGAATTTCTCTTCTTTTTATTTTTAAGACAGGGTTTTGCTTTGTAGTTCAGGCTGAGCCTGAACTCACTGTGTAGCCCAGGCTAGCCTTGAACTCACAGCAATCCTCCTGCCTCTGCCTCCCAAGTGCTGGGATTACAGGCCTGAGCCATCATACCCGGCTTTGTGGTATGTGGTACTGGGGATTGAATTTGGGACCTTGGCTTGCTGGGCAGATGTCAGAACCACTGAGCTAAATCCTTGGCCTGTGAATTTCTCTTTATGCCTTCATCTATTCCTGTGATGTGGAGACATTTTAATGTTACCCACTAGTATGTTGTGAAATTTTTCTGAGAGAGATCTTCAGAAACCTATATCCAAGTTCTGTTGAATCCATAAATGGTTTCAGTTACCTAGTACAGTTCTTCTCACAAACTCTCTTCTCTCAGACTTCTTCTGAGTCCTTTGTTAAAAAGATAAGTTCTGGTCTGTAACTTGTAAAGAACCTTCAAACAAGGGTCAGAGTAAAACAACTGTTTTGTTGTTGTTGTTGTTGTTGTTTTGAGACAGAGTCTAGCTTTGTAGTTCAGGCTGGCCCTGAGCTCAGCCTCAAACTCACATCACAGCAGTCCACCTGCCTCCGCCTCCCTAGTGCTGGGATTACAGGCGTGAGTCTCCACACCTAGTATTGTATGTGATTACTGGGGGATTCAACCGGGGCCCTTGCGCTTGGCAAGACAGCCGCAGGAACCACTGAGCTAAATCTCCGAGCCTAAAACAACTGTTAATACATGATGGGCAGTTAAAATGTCTGTAGCAAGCCAGACGTAGCCTGAGGTCCTAAACACTTGGGAGCTGAGGAAGCAGAAGCATTTTGCACCACAAGTTCAAGACCAGCCTGGGTAACATAGTGAGACCTTGTCTCAAACAAGGCACTTACGAAGAGTGAGACAAAAAGTCTCCAGAGTTGACTGAGTCTTTTTTTATTTTTGACTGAGAATTCATGGAATACATATCAGAAACAAACGGGCATGAACTTTAACCTTTTATGGATGAACCTTCCCCAAATCTTGAGCGGATAATCCTGAGACCTTAATATAGCAGGAAAACACTGAGAATATCAAGTGAAGAAATGCAGTAAGTCCAAGACTGAACCTAGGCATGTCTATTATAAAACTCCAAGGTTAAGGCCGGGGATATAGCTCAGTGGTTCCGGTGCCTGTCTTGCAAGCACAAGGGCCCGGGTTTGATCCCCGGTAACCACATAACAATACTGGGCATGGAGACTCACCCCAGCAGCAACCAGTACCACATACCACAGTGCCAGGCATGGTGGCTCACACCTGTAATCCCAGCACTCGGGAAGCAGAGGCAGGAGGATTGCTGTGATGTGAGTTTGAGGCTGAGCTCAGAGCCAGCCTGAACCACAATGCGAGACCCTGTCTCAAAAAAGCCTAAAAAACCCCCAAAACTCCAAGGTTAGGTCTGAAGTACACCCTTCCTTGAAAACCTCTGGTTCAGGAGATGGGGATTAGGGCAGCAAGGTCAGGCCAGAAAACATTACAAGTAACAACTGGAATTAGGACTGGTAGCACACTATTCTGGTTTTTTTGTTTGTTTTTGGTACTGGGAATTGAACTCAGGGTCTCTCAGGTCTTGTGCTGCTGAGCCATGTTCCTGGCCCATATTACTCTTATCTGATGTGCAGTATGATGTTACTGTAACTAATAAAGACAGGTTTGAAAGTACTAGTTCATAAAAGCTTTGTGTTTTGTGGGGTTCATTTGTTTCCACTGGAGATTGAACCATGGGCTTAGGCACTGAGCTATATGCTCACCGTTTTTTTTTTGTTTTGTTTTGTTTTAAGACAGGAGCTGGTAAAATTGTCCAGGATAGGCTTGAGTTTATAGATCATGCTGCCTCAGCCTTCTTGGATACTAGGATATTAGGCATGCACTGCCATACCTATTTTCATAAGAATTTTTAGTAGTATTTCCCTTAATATTGAAACCTATTACAGAAAGGGAACCAGGGATTTAGTTCAGTGGTACCATTCCTGCCTGGCAAACACAAGATCCTGAGTTTGATTGCCAATATGGAGGGGAGTTGAGAACTTCTTGTAGATGATTTTCTAAATATTTAAACAATTAGATATTACCATATAAATTTAAAGGGAAGTGGTCTCTCTTCCTTCCTTCCTTCATTCCTTAGAGATGGGGTCTTGTTCTAATTCAGGCTGGCCTTGAACTCACTCACCATGTAACTCAGGCTGGCCTCAAACTTGGAGTAATCCTCCTGCCTCAGCCTTCCAAGTGCTGAAATTACAGGCATGTACAACCATCACAGGCAAGGCTGTGACTATTGTTTAGGAACTATTCCTTTGTGTCTTTTATAATAGTAATACATCAAATAAGCATATTTTATCTGTTGAAGGAACAAATTCTTTAAGTTTTTTAAGAATTCAGAAAAGTTAGTGTTAGATATAAATATGTTCAGCATTTTATTGTTTTTTGTATTTAAGGTACTATTTTTAGAAGTCTGTAAGCTGGCTAGAAGATGATAGCATAGATTGAGTGACTCTTAAGAGGTTGAAGGAGTCAGCAAGTTTGGTTTCCTTTGAGGCCTCCTCAGCTGGTGGATACTTTCTCAGGGGTTCTCTTGTCCATTGTTTTTCTGTGTGTGTGTGTGTGTGTGTGTGTGTGTGTGTGTGTGTGTGTTTCTGTGATACAGCTTCTGCCTTTTATATGTGACAGGTGGAGTCATTTTGGGTTAGGGTCTCAGCTTAATCACCTCATTTTAATTTTAGTCCCTCTAAAGAACTGTGTGTCAAATATAGGCATTACTTAGGGTTCAGCCTAAATTTTTTCATAATTAATTAATTAATTTGGTGGGGACATAATTCAGCTCACAGTGAGGAAATTTGCATAGTCCTTTAGTTAAGATACAGTAATTGTTGTCTATAAAACATTACTTGGTTTCCTTTTTCTAAAGAATATTTCAGAATAAATATAGATAATAATATGATTGAAAAGAACTTCAGTTCTTTCTTTAGGGAGAAATCTTTACTCTCCTTTCCCCATTAAACAATGAAAAAAAATAAACTGTAGAAAATTGTGTAAGACAAAGTATTTACGACCCAGCAGGCACAAAAAGTAAAGAATAACATTAACATTTTGTATTACAGGCATATATCAGTAAATCAAGGGAGCACATGACAATGGGGACAAAAAGGTCAGTTTAGATCATAGCCCCAATATTCACACTGAAATAAATTTTAGATGTATTCAAGAGAAGAAGTTCTTGACAGGAAAATTATGATTCGAGGATGGAGAAAACTTCTTTGCAGCAAAAACACAACAGTTACAAGAAATTAGATAAATGTTTGATTAAATGGAGAAGTAAGTGTTCTGTGAGTTAAAACTAAGTAGACAGTTGGCAAAAATGCTTGTAATTTCAGGCTAAGATTAATACACCAAATATCCCACGTATCCATACCTGTTCAGAAGAACAGTAAGACAATAAATAAGACAAACTTTAAACTTCCCAGTAGACGAAGGAAATTAATACCATATTTCTCCTAAAATAAGACCAAGCCTTTCATTATTTTTGTTCCAAAAGATGCAATAAGGGTCATTTTCATGCGTAATATACATTTATCCATGTGCAAAATACAACATTTGCCAGTCCAGGTGTCGCAGGCCTGTAAACCCAGCACTTGGGAGACAGAGGCAGGAGAACTGTTGTGAGCTCAAGGCTAGCCAGGGCTACATAGTGAGTTCATTACCAGCCTGAACTACAAAGTGAGACCCTATCTAAAAGAAAAAAATAACCCAACATTTATTCAAATACAATCATGTTATCGTACTCTGGAACATCATCAAAGCTTTCCAAACCCTGAGTTTCCTGCAGCCTTATTTCCTGTAGACCATTGGTCCCATCTCTCAAGTCTAGCAATAGGGTTCTCTTTATGTGAACACTTCATGTCCGTGTAGTCTGTTCTTAGTGCCTCATTACAGCACACAATGTTTGAACTATGAATATTCATATTAGACATAACCATGTCCAACTCTTTTTCAAGGACACACACATTATTTGGGTGTTGTCCCATACTCTGATAGGTCATTTGGCAATGTCTTGAGTTCATCTGTTTATATAAGCATTTACCTCTTGTCCAAAGGCTCCTGTTTAGGTGTTTTCAAATAAGTATTTTTATTTATACTTAATTATATATTGATATTATTATAATTCATTTGTCATCTGACTGTGCTGCAGCCAGGGTACTAGTTGCATCTATCTAAATGAAAGTATTTAACTCAGAGTTATTTTTGGAATAAAGCTTTTATTAGGAGGAACCTGAAAAATCATACTAAGGCTTTTTTTCCAATTGCATCTTATAACATGTAAAAGTAATGCAAAAATAATACTATCTTCAGTATTAAGAAATGGAAATTTAGAAAGCAAAGGATAGTAAATAATTTAAAAAGATTATGCATTGATCTTCCATTTTCTGTTCGTGAATAGATTTGGAGAAGCTAGTAGTCCATGTCAAAGATGAAGAAATAATGCTACTGTATCAGATTTTTAGAATCGCTTCAAAGAAATAAAAATTTTAATCTATCCTTTGTTAATAAACAAAAGTATCAGTAAATGTAGATTGAAGGAAGGCAACAAAATTATATATAGACTCTGGAACATCATCAAAGCTTTCCAAACCCTGAGTTTCCTGCAGCCTTATTTCCTGTAGACCATTGGTCCCATCTCTCAAGTCTCAGTATACTAGTTCCTTCATTAGAGTTTTCTCCTTTCGTCTTTTTTTTTTGTTGTTTGTTGTTCAAGGGAATTTTCTTACCAACAACAGTGATTACTAGAAAAGTGTACATAGAACATTGAAGAGAAGATCCTGTTTTTAGCACATTACAACAAATAGTTTGTAGTTCTTCCAAAATACACTGTTTTATCTGGTTGGGGAGGACCACTTGGCATGGAGGACACCCTTGTTTAGGACATTCTTGTGTATGAAAGGTGAAGGTCAAAGCACACCTTAAGCTGTGGGTGGTGGTTGCATGCTGGTAATCCCAGAACTCGGGAGGATGAAACAGGAGGATTGCTGCCAGTTCAGAGCCAGCCTGGACTACATAGGGGGTTCAAAGACAGCCTGAATAGCATAGTGAGTCTTTGTCTCAAGGAAGAAAATATACCTTGAAACAACACAGATGATTTCATAGTCAACTTTTCCTTCAGGAGAATGTGGAAAGACTCCCTCGGCTTCTCTGGTATCTGGTATTGTGAGCACCATAGCCAATTTGAGATGCTGTAAATCCCCTCACAGGGCTTGAGCAGCCCCACGTGGATATCAGAACCTATCACTGTCTAGTATGCGTTCTTGCTTTTAGTGATAGTGGAAATTAAAACTAAAGCACAAATTTACAGGGAAAAAACTGGTTGAAAAGCAAGAGGGCCAAGGATTTAGCTCAGTGGCTCTGTGCCTACCTGACAAGCGCAAGGTCCTAAGTTTGGTTGCCAGTACCAAAAAAAAAAAGAAACAAAAAAAAAAAAAAGCAAGAGAAAATGATAAGAAATGTTAGCTTGAAGAGCTGACAAAGGCTGGCCCTTAAGAAAGGAGGGCAAAAAAAAGGAAAGGACTGAAGCTTTAGCAGCTGTAGGGCTTGCACTCTTACTCGAGTTTTTAAATCTGAGTTGAATTGATATTCCAAGCATTGAGCTCAGTGTTTGCAGGCATCATGGAAAGGAACTCATCCAAGCATGTGATTGCTGATGGGAGCACACCCCTACCCTGCAGAATGCTGGTTTTACTGGAATAATCAGTTAGTGATTAGATCCTGTCTAGATCAGCTACCAGTATACAGGAAATACAGAAAAACCAGCAAATTTTTGGGCCATACATAGAGATACAGTGAGCAAAACCCATCCTGCAGGAAGGTTTATAGGACAAAGGACTAGGTTTCTCAAACTTCTTTAAGTAGCAATTAAGGAAAATAACTTCTAATGCCTTTTAATCCCCAGCTGTATTTTTATTTTTTTCTTCCAATTGTATCTTATTGGCACATTTTATATATACATTATGAGCTCTATCAACATTGAGAATTTATACTAGAACATAAACTAAAGCCTAACTTTTTGAAATTCATTCATACATTGTAGGTTAGTCATTTATCTTTTAGGGAACTATTTAAGTGTTTTAGGAATAAATAAATGACATACAGTGCGGCTAAATCTGTTGAGGAAATTATATAGACTTTAAGAATAATGTAGGGAAAGAAACTAAGATCATCAGCTTATTTCATATAGAATTACCCTTTTTAATGTCTTAATTAACTCTCTTTGTCTCTTGGACACCACACCTGACAGCTGCAGTTTAAAAGAAGAAAGGTTTATTTTGGCTGTGTTTGTAGTGGTCCACCCATAGTCTGCTGGCTGTAAGGCAGCACCACATGGTAGAGGGGGTCCTTCCAGGCCACACCCACAGAGACGTGCTGTCTCTGACCAGGCTTCCAGCATCACATTTAATTCATTAGTCAACTAATCTAATGATGAGTGTCACGCACTCACAATCCAGTCACTTCCCAAAAGCCCTGCTTACAGCGTGGTAGTGCACACCTGTAATCCCAGCAGGAGACTGAGACAGAAGAGTTGCCATGAGATCAAGACCAGCCTGGGTTAGAGAATGAGTTGAAATCTGGTCTACACGACATATCCAACCTCAAGGAAAAGAAAGAGCCCTATGTGTATGTGGATGAGGCTTGGTGGTGGGGCATATCTAGATATAAATCATAACAACATGGTTTTAAAATTTATTTTTGACCTTAAGGCATTTATGTTATTTGTGGAAAAACTTGACTTTAATGTTCTAAACTCAAGCTTTTACTCTTAGTACCAAGTTAGATGTAATTTATTTTATATTGTATATTTCTTTTGTCAAATATTTACTGAGTTCTTTTACAGATGAAACATTGTTAATAGTGGATAAACAAGGAAATTAAGATGTAGTTCTGAACTTGAAAATAGTTTATAATTCTGACTGATATTGTGGCTCATGCCTGTAATTCTGGCTCTTGGGAGGCAGAAGCAGGACTGCTATGAATTTGAGGCTAGCCTGGGCTATATAGTGAGTTCAGGGCCAGCCTGAACTACATAGTGAGACCCTGTTTCAAAAAACTAAAAACAAAAAAAAAGAAAAGAAAAGTTTATAATTCTGTAGCAGACATGGTCACAGATAATAGCTATTAAAGAAATAGTTGACATAGGGATAAAGATTGAGAATAAAGATAACAGATGAATTATGTTCTGTAATAGCTAGACTTAATTACAGTATGGAATTTTGTTGCTTGATATGTGATACCTCAAAATATTATCCTGCAAGTAATTTTAATTACACACTTTTGGGGAACAGAAAAAGGAGCAAGGCATGAGTGTTCTCCTCAAGGAACTGTATTATTCCTTCTTTATCCATACTACATTTGCTTACCACTTTATACATTTTTTGACTTGATTTTGTTTTATTTATAAAGAGCTGTGTATCATCATTTATACAGATAGGTTGAATGAGAAAGTAATTTTATTCTATGAGTTTTATTATTTACTGTTTGTTTTGTTTTGTTTTTTAGTTGTGTGATTTTTTTTTTTTTTAAGTTTTTTGAGACAAAGTCTTACTTTGTAGTTCAGGCTGATCCTGAACTCACTGTGTAGCCCAGGTTAACCTTGAATTTGAAATCCTCCTGCCTTGCCTCTCAGGTGCTGGGGTTACAGGCGTGAGCCACCACTCCAGGCTTCATTTTTTTAAAAAAATGAATGAATTGTCTTAATTTTTTGCTTCCTAAACTATCTTTTATGGCATTCATTCTATTTTTACATTGTCTTCACTTTAAACTGAAATCCACTGAGACACTAACTAGAAAAGACTTCTATGTAAAGGCCTGAAGAAAGACATCATTTGGTTATCCTCAACTTTAGAGCATTCAGAATATTCCAAGTTATTTTATGTCTTAGAGTCCATGATTTTAGGATCTAATTAAATTAGATGGTAAAACAAATTAAAAGAAAATTTGATGTTTTTAAAAATGTGATACTAATCTTTGATTTTGTTGCCATTCATTTTTATTACAGATTCTCAAGAATATTTCTGTGTAAAAAGAATTTTCTCAGGTGGAGATCAAAGCTTTTCACATTACTCTAGTCCCCAGGTAATAACAAACAACAAAAAACCCAGCTGGATGTAGTAGCGCACACACACACTTATAATCTCAGCACTTACAGGGCCTGGGGAGGAAGACTGTGAATTGTGAGGTCAGCTTGGATGCCTTAGTTAGTTTTCTTGTTGCTGGGACAGAATACACTGCACCCACAAGTTAAAGGAAGAAAGACAGTCATTTGGCTCCAAGGCAGGGTGGCCTGATGGAGAGCACTGCAGAGGACAACAATCCATGGCAGAGCAGACAGTGAAGAGCAGCAGCAGCCTGCCTTCTTTTCTCCTTTTATATCCCATCCAGCCTATAAGCCAGTGGATTGGTGCTACCCACACTCAGCATAGGCCTTCCCATTATCCGCACATAGAATATGCTAACTCTAATCAGTGAACTAACTTAGTACCACCCACCTTGAATCCCAGTATCACACACTCCGGCGACGGATTTAGCTCAGTGGCACAGCTCCTGCCTGACAATCTCAAGGTCTTAAGTTTGATCCTTGTCCCTCCCACCCATCCCCCAAAAAAACCCCAACAACAACAAAAAAAAGCAAAACAGTATCACATACTCTGAATTCAGGCAGCTCCAAGAAGCCCTACACTAAGCTTTGCAGGGGGACATCTAGATACAAACTAAACTGGGCTATATATAGCAAGTTGTTAACACAGTGAGACCCTGTCTTAAAAAGAACATTTTTCTCTTGATCTGTTTACTAAGGTTTTTTTTTTGAACAAATAGTCTCAGAAAACAAATACATGTGGGAAGTTCTTCGTTTTGAATTATAGACATCATCTCTTCCCTCTGACTAATCTCTCTATAATTTCAAAATTTAGAACTGTGGGCCACCAGATGACTTTAGATATCCTGATCCTTCAAAGCAGATCTGGACAGTGAATGAAGCTCTAATCCAAAAATGGCTAAGCTACCCTTCTGGAAGGTTTCCTGTGGAAATAGCCAAGTAAGGAAAACATTTTTTGTACAGAAAGACAAATACAACCTGTCACTTTGTGATAGAACATCTTTTAACCAGTGTGTGAATGGTCTCATTTAAAATTTGTGTCATTAAGTATCACTCACTGCGTAGTTTTTATTAAACATTAAATGTCTATAATTTCCATAATAATGGATCTTTAAAAAAATTTCATTTAAGTTTGCACAGGTTACAGTTCTTTTATACATATAAAGATATGTCAAATGAGAAAATATAAAATACAGCTATTTTAGGATTGGGTTTGACATATATTCCTTCTAACATCAAAGTGATTCACTCTTACCTTTTTATCCTTGAAGACTTGAATATTGCTTCTTTTTCTCCTTCTCTTTTTTCTTCTCTCCCTTTCTCTCTCTCCCTTTCTCCCTCTTTCCTTTCCTTTCTGTCTCTCTCTGTCTCTTTCTTTCTGTTTTGTTTTTTGAGACAGGGTTTTCCTATGTAGTTCGGACTGAACTTAAACTCATTACGTAGCCAAGGCTGACCTTGAATTCACAGCAATCCTCCTGGCTCAGCCTTCTAAGTGCAGGGGTTACTGGAGTGTGTGCCACTACACCTGGCAGTAATTTAAATTTGTGTGTGTGTGTGTGCGCGTGTGTGCATGCGTGCGTGCATGCCAGAATTGAACTCAGTATCTTGCTCTGGCCAGTCAGGCTGTGTGCCACTAAGCTATATCTTGGGCACTTCTTTCTTGAATGTGATGATCATAAATTAATTCATGTACTGAGCATTTTGCTTGTTTTCTTTTTGTTGGTGTTGGCACGTGAAAAGTGGTATAGTTGTGTATGTTTTGGTTCACCGTGGACCTCATACTGTAGCTGTGTCGTGAGGTTATAGAGGTGAAAATTTCCTATTGCCTAGTGACATTGCAGCTGACACAGTACAGTGCAGGGGTCATGTGTTTGCAGTGATGCTCAGATAAACCTGCTGCACTTCCAGTTACATAAAGTATAGCACATAAAATTATACACATAAGACTTTACAGTAAATGCCCATCTTACTGCTGTGTGTATATCTGGCTACCTGTCTACCTAGACAATACTTACATTAAGTTTTTGGTACTACTAATATCTTTAGTGCATCATTTTCTTTGTGCTTGATTTAATTGTTTTGTTCATCATGACCCCAGAAATAGTAGAACACAGCCATCCATCCTTATAGCAAAGGTGTGTAGGTGGTTTTTATTATCTAGGTTTAAGAATACTCGGCAATGTTTCCACAATGATAAAATAGCCAAATGACACATTTTTCAGAGCATGCCAAATTGTTAAATGATACAGGACTGTATAAAAGATATTTATTATTTTTATCTGTTGATCAGTTTTGTGGGGTTTTGTTTGGGGGTTTTTTTGTTGTTGTTTTTTTTGAGACAGGGTCTCGCTTTGTAGTTCAGGCTGGCCCTGAGCTCAGCCTCAAACTCACATCACAGCAATCCTGCTGCCTGTGCTTCCCAGAGTGCTGGGATTACAGGCGTGAGTCACCACGCCCTGCCTGCACTGTGGTATGTGGTACTGATTGCTGCTGGGTGTGAGTCTCCACACCTAGTATTGTATGTGGTTATTGGGAATCGAACCCGGGTCCTTGTGCTTTCAAGACAAGTGCTGGAATCACTGAGCTAAATCCCTGGCTCTCTGTTTTGTTTTTGAGACGGCGTCTCACTATGTAGTCCAAGCTGCCCTTTAACTCATGTATCTCAGGCTGGCCTTGAATTCATGGTGATCCTCTTGGCTCAGTGCCCTGAGATTTGGATGTTTATTATTTTAGAGTGTTTTCCCAAACTGAAAATTATATGAAAATCCTAGAGTAGGCCTCAAAAATAATACCCAAGATTATCATTACCAGATAGAATTTAAAAATTAAATGTGCAGGCTTATATAGACAATTTCAGGAATTTCATATTTGTTTTAATGACTCAAAAGTTGAAAGTTATACTTGAGAATGTCTGGTAAATGCTAAGTCCTTTATTAAGTATTAATCAGTCTTCAGTAATTTGCATTATTCATTTTAATTTGGTTTTTCAGAGGAGTGCTCTGTAGCATTAATATAATAAATACTCAAACAGTTAAATTTCTCATTTTGTCATTCTTTTACTGTTTTAAAATTTATTTTTAGTGAGATAGATGGAACATTTTCCTCATGTGGTTGCCTAAATGGAAGCTTTTTAGCTATTAGGTAAGTAAGAATTCCTCGGTTTGCTGAAATTTTTGAATATATAGTATTAAATAACATGTTAAAGAAGTAAAAAAATTTAAAAGTGCTTCCTCCCCTTTTTTTTCAGTAACGATGATCATTATAGAACAAGCACCAGATTTTCAGGAGTTGATATGAATGCGGCTAGGCTTTTATTCCACAAACTTATACAGCCTGATCATCCTCAGATATCTCAGCAGGTTTGTTTTTATTCAATTGTTTTATACTATTGAGTTACTGTGTTTTGTTCCATTTTATATTTTTAACCTATTTAACTTTTCAGTTTCATAGATTCATGGATTTTATATAATTTTATTAAATACAATAATACAAGAATTAAGGTTTTAAAGCACTTGTAATTTAGTTGTCAAAGATTTATAAATCTTTCCAGGTGTTATAACAAGTTCTAAATTACTTAACATTAATCCGTTGGTTAAATCTATAGTTATAGTAGTAGAAAGTATTTTAGTTTCCTAGAAATGCTTAGGTATTATTTTTCATTGTGCTCCAAAGTAAATTGATTTTAGGCATTGTTTTCTTTTTTGCTTTAATTTTCACCATTTCATATTTTCTGTAGTATTAGAATTTTTCTTTTTCTTTTGTTTTTTGGAAAATACATTCATTTTAAATGAAGTAAGTTTCACTTTTTATCAAAATATAGGTGGCAGCTAGTTTGGAAAAGAATCTTATACCTAAACTGACTAGCTCTTTACCTGATGTTGAAGCATTGAGGTTTTATCTTACTCTGCCAGAATGTCCCCTGATGAGTGATTGCAACAATTTCACAACAATAGCAATTCCCTTTGGTACAGCTCTTGTGAACCTAGAAAAAGCACCACTGAAAGTACTTGGTAAGAATTTCAGTATTTTTTTCTCTTTTGAAATCTTTTCTCTTTCAGTGAAAAATGCTTGTAAGTTCTTTCTTTTTGGCTGTTAGAAATTATGCTTGTCTGTTTGACAGTTTCCTAGGGAAAAACAAACCTGCTTTTCCTTTTGTTGTTTTTCTTAGTCATTTATTTCTAATTGTTGGAGTTACTGAAGACAAAGCATGTTAGAATTTTAATCTAGTAACTAGAGATGACATAAAAGAAACTAAAAACTGTTATATTTTCTCCTTAATTACATAGAGAATGATCTTTCTATTAAAGAAACAAAGGAAGAATAATTAAACCTAAACAAACATGGGTTTTAAATCATCTTTGAACCTTAATGTCAAACTTTTGCCTTATATATTTATTCCTAAATTCCTGATACTTGATTCACATTTCTCTGCTTCTAAACAAGATTTTACTCATCATCTGACCTCACAGTTCTATTTACTCCTAGCCTTTAAAGTTTGCATGCTACATTTAATCCAGAACTTTTAAAATAGTATTTCCTAGGTATATGGAGCTGAAATATATAGAACTAACAATAGTACAGGAAATTGTAAGTCTGAAGGTAAAGGGGCAAGCAAGGGGCACTGTGCACTGTGGTAGCAGGGCATAGTGCAAGAAAGCTGCTCAACTTAGTGCGTCCAGGAAGCAGAGAGCAAGGAAAGAGCCAAAGAGGAAGGGCTGTAATCTCCAAGGTCACATCTGTGTGATCTGCTTCCTCTAGTGAGAACCCACTGCCTAACCACCCAGTTAGCTATGAATCATCAGTGTGCTAGACCACTGACGTTAGTGCCTTCTCAGTCTTTCCATCTCTCAGGGAATCTTGGTCCAATCATGTTTACAACAAGGACCCACCAGAAATACTTCTTCCCCATTTCACATGCTTTTGTATTATTTTTTACTTGTTTTGTAGGATTATATTACTTAGTAAATGTGGGGAAGGACAGATATGGTGCAGCTAACTTTATATTAAATTTTTGCATTTGATTTTTCAGTTCTTTGCATTTTAAAAAGTGGTACTTCTCAGTATTTTAACTTTGTATTAAGTGGAAAGGTGAAACTTGAAAAAAATCCTTAAATATTAGAGCAATACAGTTTTAGAATATGTTTTATTTATGAATCAAAAATCTGTTTTCAAGAAGGTATAAATAACTTTAATACTAGGTTATAATGGTGAGTTTTTAGTGTAATTTAGGCTACGAAGTCTGTAAATTCACTATGTATTTCATATTTCCTTTTCTTTTTGAGAGCTTTTACAACAGTATATTTGAACCTGGGAGGGGAGTGGGGTTATACATGTTCTTGGAGTTTTCAGAGAGTTAAGAAGAAAAATCAGTATAATTTTGAAAATTAAATTAAATATAATTTTTTAAATTAAATTTTATTTATTTATTTATTTTTCGCATGATCACATTTTAATGACAGAAAACTGGTGGTCAGTACTTGAACCTCCACTATTCCTCAAGATAGTAGAACTTTTTAAAGAAGTTGTGGTACATCTTTTGAAACACTACAAGATTGACATTCCTCCTGGAAGAAGACTTTTCAACGGTTTCCTTCATACTGCATTAAAAGTTTTGGAAATATTACACAGGGTATGTCCAGTAGGTTCTTTGTTTTCCTCTTTCACCATTCCTATTAACAGATTGATAATTTTCATTTTAATATCAGTATATTACAGCTTTAGATTGGCATAAAAGATATATCTTACAGAAATTTGGATAAATTGTGTATAGTTTCTTTTAAAAGAAGTAATACATTTTTGAGCTTTGATCTTTGTTAGGCTTGTCTATAGTTGGGCAGAACAATAGCATATTAGTGAATCAGAGTTTCCTGTTTTGTTTTTGGTGAAGAACTTAATTTGTTGACTTAATACATTTTTGTTCGTTGTGTTATACTGAAGAAACTGGGCCCTACTTATGAACATGTACTCATGTTCTTTTGCTCTCAGGTACTAATAGCCTCAATCAAAATACAATGTTTCATTTGAAACAAGTGACTAATTATAAATTGGAACCATATATAATTCATTAATTTGCCTATTGTTCTTTCCTGCCCTTCTTCCCAGTGTAAGAAATAGTACCCTTTACACTTGTAGCAGTACAGTTGTATGAAGAAGTAGACTCTCAGCTGTTTGATTACAGATGGATTTGAGTCTTCTCTGACAGTTGGTAGGTATATCTGTTCCGCCATTTGGTATTCTTGAGTTGCTGTTTAGGTGAGACATGACCTAAGAAAGAAGCACATGTTTCTAGACCATAGATTAACTGAAAAACCTATGTAAGCATTTAATCTTAAGTTTCTTTTCCTTAACTGTTTCTTTGTAGTTTGAGGCCCTCCTTGGTTTGTACTAAGGTATATAATAGAAACTAAAGGGAAGTCCTTCTGTTCTCTGTAAGAAAGAACTCTTGGGGTTCATTTATTTCCCTTTCTGTTCTTTCAGTGAAGCTCCTGGGTACTATTCTCAATTCTTTAGCTCCATGAACTGTTTCTTTTGTATAATTTATTATGTCCAAGATTCCTAGGAAAATAACCAATTTCTCATTAAGATTAAGAGGGTGATAGCCAATTCTTTCCTGGAGAAAGAAGTCATTCTCCAGAATAAGACTTTCTTGCTGCATATCAGGCCCTCACTTTGCAGCAAACTGTTACTATGAGAATCCTCTAATTCCTTAGAATGGATCTCTACTCTTTTATATACCATTTACATATAATACAAGAGATTAGATTGCTTTTTTTTCTTTCTTCTGGACTCCTTAGTGCTTTGAAGAGCCATCCCTTTACAGTTGGAACCTATTCCTAAATAATGACTGTCCTTGCCTTTATCGTCTACTTTAGCCTTCCCACCTTTAAAAGAATTCTTTTTCTTTTTACTTCCAGAAAAGAGGATGGGAGCAGCCTGATGTTTTTGTCTTGCCTGACTGTAGACAGAACTGGATAACTTACCTCTTTCTACCTAAGAAGAATTATAGAAGGGTTTCATCTCCAGAAATTTTGGGTTGTTTTTGTTTTAGTTTTTTGAGATAGGTACTCACTTTGTAGTTCAGGCTGGCCCTGTACTCACTATATAGCCCACACTGTCCTTAAACTCACAGCAATCCTCCTGCCTCTGCCTCCCAAGTGCTGGGATTACAGGCAAGTGCTGGGATTACAGGTTTGAGTCATCATGCCTGGTATTGTGGTATTGGTACTGGGGATCGAACTTGAGACCCTGCGCTTGCCAGACAGACACTGAACTCACTGAGCTAAATCCCCAGCCCCAGAAGTTTTGTTTTTAAAGATTAAAATTTTAGAATCAGGCCACACTTTGTTCCTTGAAAGAAATTGTTTCTGAGAGAGTGCTTTTTAAAAATTTTTATTTTTAAGACAAGGTTTTCTTAAATTGTCTTAATCCTTCCATTTCTGCCTCCTTGAATAACTCTGATTAAGTATCTGATAGAGCCATGCTAGATACCAAATTTTGTCAGTCGAAAGTGAACCAAAAATTGTAATACATTGTAATAATGTATTACAATTACTTTGTAATAATGTAATATTTATTGTTTACTAAAAATATCAGGGATTACATAATATATGTGAATACTTTGTACATAATATATGTGAGTACTTTGAATATAGTCACTTATATTTCCTGAATAGTTGGTGTTTTGCCCCTTTTCATGGACTGAAAAATTGAATCTTAACATCAAAGATCATAAACCAGTAGTGGAACTAAATACAAATTTTCTGCTGTTTATAATATTCTTCTTTGTTAACATATAATAACATATGTTTAGAAAAGAGTTTGCTTTTATGTTATTCCCCTAGATCCCAAAGTTCATACTCTAAATTTCATGTAATAATTGTATTACGTTAAGAGAGCAAGACTAGGAATCAAGCTGAGCATGGTTGCACATGCCTGTGATCGTAGCGGTTGGAAAGCTGAGGCAGGAAAATTGCTGTGAATTCAGGGCCAGCGTGAACTGCATGGCCAGTGCTTATCCCAAAAAAAATCAACACTAGGAGCTATATGGTCATGTTTTAATCCCTTTTCCTGATTTCTGTTAGTGTGGTTTTGAATAAATATTTTTCTTCATATACAAATGAACATTTATCTATAAAATAATTAAAATATCAACCTGGTAGCTTCCTGGAATTGGGGTACTGTTTAAAGTACACAATATATAGAAGTTATTACACATTCAAAAGGCAGTGATTTCATTAGCACACCACTAGTATTTGTATAAAAAAACCACTATTTTTGATTTAAGCCACTGTTTTAATTTATTGGGTTATTAGGAAGCTGAGTTCTTGTTTCAAGTTATGTATTTATTACTAAAATTAATTTCTTACACGTCTTTTAGACATCCTTCAGATTGAGCTGTCTTCTGCCCCTTTGGAGTTTTTGCTTCATATCACTGTGACATAAATGGATGCCTTGGATGTTAAGCTGCAGGGATGATTGATTTCTGTTTTTAGAGAAACTCAAGTTATTTCTCAGAAACTTGTTCTTCAAAGACATTGTGTATCTGACAACTGTATATATTTGTCCCCTCCATGGTTAGGAATTAGGGGAAGCTGCTTCATTTTCCTTCTTGACATAGTCCTGAAGGAGGATTAAGAACTAAAAAACTGGATCTTCGGTTTCCTGTCCTTTTCACAATGTATGGATATGCTTACTCCTCCCACTTGTCATGTCTTTGTGTCTCCTTTTGGACTTAACTAGGATTTTGCATATGGCACGCACTCAGTAATTATTTTCTACTTGAACATTTTTCCTTCTGTCTTGGATACACTCTCTGATTAAATCTGTTCTTATACTTTTTTTTAGGTAAATGAGAAAACAGGACAAATCATACAGTATGACAAATTTTATATACATGAAGTTCAAGAACTGATAGACATAAGAAATGATTATATCAACTGGGTCCAACAGCAGGCCTATGGAATGGTATGTTTCCTATTTCCTTTTATATTTTAATTTTTATGTCATTTATTCTAATGTGGAGGAAACAAGTGTCTTTGAAACTTCCAAGTTTTTTTTCAGAGCTTTTATTCAGACCGTTTTTTTTTTTTTTTTTTTTTTTTTTTTTTTTTTTTTTTTTTTTTTTTTTTTTTTTTGAGACAGGGTCTTGCTTTTTAGTTCAGGCTGGTCCTGAACTCAGCCTCAAACTCAGCAGTCCTCCTGCCTCTGCCTCTCCAGGGCTGGGATTACAGGCATGAGCCGCCATGCCCGGCACTGTGGTATGTGGTACTGGTTGTTGGTGGGCATGAATCTCCACGCATTGTTGTATGTGGTTACCGGGGATTGAACCTGGGTTCCTAGGCAGGCCTTGGAACTACTGAGCTAAGTCCCTGGCCTTCAAAACTTATTATTGTTTTTTTTTTTTAGGTTTTTTGAGACAGGGTCTCGCTTTGTGGTTCAGGCTGGCCCTGAGCTCAGCCTCAAACTCACATCACAATCCTCCTGCCTCTGCCTCCCGAGTGCTGGGATTACAGGCGTGAGCCACCACGCCCGGCACAAAATTTATTTTTTTTTTTAAAAAAACAAAAACCTATTGTAAGAGAGTAGTTGTAATTGTATTTATAAGCAAACATTTTACTTTTCTACCAAAGCCAAACCAAAAAGCATTACACATTTCTAAAGAAAAATGCAAAGGTGATAATGGTTTTCAACTCTTAGTTTTCATGAAGTTACCCCTTATTTCTCTGTTGAAAATGATGAACTCTGATAATAAGCCTTTAAGTAATGTGTTATTATTGTGGGTTCATTGCTTAAAAACTAAAAGAAAATCTGGGAGTGTTGTTTGTATTTTTGATTTTACTTTTTCTGTGTTGTTTATTTTTATCTCCAATGGTTTATATAAATTCACATGTACCTACTTTTTGCATCTGGCTCTTTAATAAGTAGGCATGTGATAGATGTCTTATTAAAATAATAGTATAATCTTAGAAAATGAGTTAAGCAATACAGTTTTAATGTAAGAATGAAGAAACAGCTAACAAGGGCCGGGGATTTACCCCAGTGGTTCCAGCGCCTGTCTTGCAAGCGCAAGGACCTGTGTTCGATCCCTGGTTAACCACGTACCATACTGGACGTGGAGACTCACCCCAGCAGCAACCAGTTCCACATACCACAATGCCAGGCATGGTGGCTCACGCCTGTAATCCCAGCACTCGGGAGGCAGAGGCAGGACGATTGCTGTGATGTGAGTTTGAGGCTGAGCTCAGGGCCAGCCTGAACCACAAAGTGAGACCTTGTCTCAAAAAAAAAAAAAGAAACAGCTAACAAAAGATCATTGGGTTTAATACTCTTGTTTGATAGCTATTTAGTATACTAGAAGCCAACTTTTCTGCCCCCAAAGTAGGTAATTTATGTGTATCTTGTGGTTGTAGGATAAGTAACCTTTTTTTGCTTGCTAAAGCGCCTGATGAAAAGTCACACATTGTTTTTTCACCAGCAACTCTGATATCTCAGATGTGGCTAATAGGAATTAAAGAATTTTTGTGTGGGAGACTGTAATATTGATTAGGCCCAAAGTAGTTTTGTTAGTATATAGTGTGTTCTCCAGAAATCAGATCACTTTTAGAACATCTCTTCCTCCTCTGAGGATGTACTTGGGTCTAGACCAGAAGAGACTCACTAAATCTTCTCCAGAGTTACTGGGAGACTGGATCGATGTAGTTCTGTTCATTTGCTGGGGATTTAGCTCGGTTGGTACTGTGCATTTAGCTCAGTGGTACTGTGTCAGGACATACTTACACTGATTCGGGTACTGGAGATACAGTAGGGAAACAGACTGTTCTCATGGAATTCACATGTAGTGGGCAAGGTTGAAATGAACCAAAGTAAAATTATCTCACTAATGTATATGGTTTAACAAATGAAAATGAAGGAATGTTTTTGAGATTGGATAATCTGAAAATATCTATCTGAGCCAGGCGTCCTGGCTCACGTCTATAATCCCTATGTGAGTCTAAGATGGCACACAAGATCCAAGCCAGCCTGGGCAAGAGCAAGACCTTGGTCTCAAAGAAAAATGAAAAGAGTGGGAGATGTTAGCTCTGTGCTAGACTATTTGCCTAGTATGTGCAAGGCCCTGCATTCAGTCCTCATCAAAACAAAGCAAAGTGAAAACTTGTGTTGAGTGCTGCTGAAGAGAATAAAACTATAGAATAGAGCAGAAAATGTGGTTATATGAAGATTATTGGCCGTACCTTGATAGTAACTATATATGGGGTTGGAGTGTTGCTAGAGCAGTTTGGAAATTAAGAGGCAGGATCAATAACCACAGGGAATATTTCCTGAAGTTTCATCTTAAAGAGGAGACTGGTAGTCAAAACCAAGGAGTGGTTCTTAATAAAGAATACTAACTAACCTCAGAGAAGTTTTGAGTACTCCCCCTTCCTTCTCTGTTTGCACTATACCTATGACATAAGCCAATCTTCTCAAACTCTGCTCACAGCCCCTGTGAGGGCAAAAAGAAGTAGCCTGTTTTTGAGTTTTAACCTCTTCTCAGCTAAGCTCATGCCTTAGGCTCTTATTCTGTCTTTAAATACAACAAATTTGTATTCTATAGGACATAATAGAAACTTGATGAAATGTAAAGGGGATTTAATTTACTTATCATTAGGGATAATTTCTAGTGCTGACACATTACCTAGGGTCTTTGTGTAGCGTTCTGTTTTAAAACTGGAGTGGTAATATAGGGCCTGTTTAAAGAAAGATGATTTAAGAGCAGTGTTCATGTATATATTTTTATGATATAATATAAATATATATACATGAACTAGTTCTCAATAATTATATAACACAATACTATAAATTTTAAAATCAAGTTAACTTGGGCTGGGGATTTAGCTCAGTGGTACTATGCCTACCTCACAAGCACAAGGTCCTGGGTTTGATCCCTGGTACCAGGAAAAAAATAAAAATAAAAGAGTTAATTTATTGATAGTAAGAAATCCCACTTCATAACCTAAATATAGTAAAGAAGCAGTTTGACATAAGCATACCTAAGTATTCCACTGAAGCATTTGTTCAACTGTCTGTACTTGAGGATTTTAATGTATCTGAGATTTCATTTTCTATAAATCAAGGGCAATGATCTGTATATTATATAATTCTTGAGATTAAGTGATAGGATCCATTTGGAGTACTTATGGAGGCTTCTGGAACATAGTTAAGCTGGTGATGGTTATTATTACTGGCTTCCTTGGCACAGAATATGAATTTAGCAGTCACCTCTCTTTTGATGTCTGATAGATGTCTTTCCTTATTGCCTTTCTCTGCACTATAGTGAGACATTTGTTTTTAGAATGAGATAGAATATTCATGCTTGAGCTTTCCTCAGTGAGCACATCATTTAAGGATGAAGCCTTACACAGAGAGATCTTGTTTGCTGACAGTTGGTGTTACAGTTAGAGTCATTCCAGGCCTTGAGCTTTGTGGCAATTCTAGGATTAGAAATGGATTATCCTAATTTTAGATTTTTTGAAGATGAATTTTCTTGTTATTGATATCGAAACACTGAATTTAAAATTACCCCAGAACACTCACAGATGCTCTGAGAGTGTACCTACAGGCACCTGTAGCCTCATTTGAGAAATAACTTCCTAGGTGACTGCATTATGTCAGCGGTTTTCTGACTAGAACTTGTATCAGTTATGTAAGTCATAACATGTGTTCTGACAAAGTTTAAAAATTCTAATAAGGGGCTGGAGAGTTAGCTCAGTGGTTCCGGCGCCTGCCTTGCAAGCACAAGGACCCGGGTTCGATTCCCCGGCAACCACATACAATACTGGGCATGGAGACTCACGCCCACCAGCAATCAGTACCACATACCACATACCACAGTGCCGGGCGTGGTGGCTCACGCCTGTAATCCCAGCACTCGGGAGGCAGAGGCAGGAGGATTGCTGTGATGTGAGTTGGAGGCTGAGCTCAGGGCCAGCCTGAACTACAAAGTGAGACCCTGTCTCAAAAAAAAAAAAAAAAAAAAAAAATTCTAATAGGAATTCTTTTTAGCAAAAATTTTGTGCCATGTAGAAAAGTTATGGTTTGATTATTTGCCTTTAAACTTGATAGTTGGGTCATCTGAACTTATTTTAGCATATAGCCATGGCAATATCAAATTGATTTTCCTTAAGAAGCTATTTTCAGTATCAGTGGTTTTTAATGTGTTTAAAGTAGTTGAGGACTGTCTTTATTTCTGGTTTTTCTTCTTTGCCTCTCATTCTCTCAGATCTATCATATGGTTATTTCAGAATTGCCCTCTATTACTATTTTTTAAACCACTTGCATTTTTTTTACCATCTGCTTTAGAAAGATAGGATACTGAATAGATAATTTTGTGGCAGTGGAAGCTTTTTTGTGTAGCTTACAAATTGTATTTAACTTCACATTTTAGAAATCAAAATCTAGAATCTAATCTACGTATTGAAATAGAGAGCTAACAACCTACTTTAAAGGTTTTTGTGCAACTCTTAATTGACTTATAACATTTAACTTCACAAAACCTTTATTGAGAGAGTTTGGCACATGTTCACATTTATATAGAACTCTGAAAGACCTTTTTTCCTGACGGCTTTTTAAAATGAGGTTCATATTTGTGTTAGTCTTAATTCTGAGTTGAACTTCATGTGGATCCTGTGAGTGAACCTTTAAAGACTCTGCTATATGGAAACTCATGTAATATTTTATGGTGATATAGATGTGTATGTGTATTTAAATGCACATATAGGTATTTATATGTGTACATACATGTATACTATTATTGTGTTATCTTGAAATGATTTTATTGCTTCATTATGAAAGTTTAAAATATTCTTTGATGGGGGCTGGAGATTTAGCTCAGTGGTTCCAGTTCGATCCCCGGAAACCACATACAATACTGGGCATGGAGACACGCCCAGCAGCAATCAGTACCACATACCACAGTGCCGGGCGTGGTGGCTCACCCCTGTAATCCCAGCACTCAGAAGGCAGAGGCAGGACGATTGCTGTAATGTGAGTTTGAGCCTGAGCTCAGGGCCAGCCTGAACTACAAAGCGAGACCCTGTCTCAAAAAAAAAAAAAAAATTCTTTGATAGAATGTGATTACTGTGAATTGTAAGAAAAACATTTCATATTATGATCATTTTACTATCTGTGTCTTACAACATTTTGTATACAACGTTTATTTTTAAAAGCCATATTTTGTGTACATACATAAATACCAAGTTTTATCTTGTGCTGAAGACATCGAGAAAATATTTTGTCTTTATGGCATAATCTTTGGAACTTTTTTCTCTTTTATCTTTTTTAGGATTTTAAGATTCCATCAGAAACCTCTTTTTATCCCTAAACTTTAGTTACTAATTCTATGAAGTTCTTAGCTTTCTTTGTACAGATAGGGTATTCCTGATTTTGAAATTTTAAATTTTAAATGCTCCACAATTTGAAACCAACATGACACTCAAAAAGTTTTGGACCTTTTGGCGCTGTTCTCATTTGGACATTTCCTACCCTCCTATAACTTTGCTCTGAAACTGTTTATATACAAATAACAGTTGCTCCCAAACTCTTCGATTTTTTTTATATTTTTATTTATTATACATGAATATCACCAATATAAGTCTAGTAAAACTTGACAAATTTGGAGTAAAGTCTGGGAAGGTTCAGTAATGAGTCTGTTACATTTGAATATAATGAAATTCAAGTGTATGTGTTTTTTAAAAAACTACTTACACCTGCCACTATGAGACATATGTTAGGTACAAACGAATATTAGGTTAAATTATGGGATAAATTGGCAAGAAGATCATGTTCTTCAATATTACATTATATATACACTTGCAAGTCATAAATCTTACTCAGTGCATGCATGTGAGTGTGTGTGTTCATGTGCATGTACATGTATGTATAACTCACAGTGAGGGGTGTGTTGTTTACCTGTACACTTTTTTTTTTTTTTAAGGTTTTTTGAGACAGAGTCTCGCTTTTGTGGTTCATGCTGGCCCTGAGCTCAGCCTCAAACTCACATCACAATCCTCCTGCCTCTGCCTCCCGAGTGCTGGGATTACAGGCGTGAGCCACCACGCCCGGCATTGTGGTATGTGGTACCGGTTGCTACTGGGTGTGGGTCTCCACGGCCAGTATTGTTATGTGGTTACCGGGGAATCGAACCTGGGTCCTTGCGCTTGCAAGACAGGCGCCGGAACCACTGAGCTAACTCCCTGGCCCTTTTTTTTTTTTTTTTGAGACAAGGTCTCGCTTTGTAGTTCAGGCTGGCCCTGAGCTCAGCCTCAGACTCACATCACAGCAATCCTCCTGCCTCCGCCTCCCTGGGATTACAGGCATGAGCCACCACGCCCGGCACTGTGGTATGTGGTACTGGTTGCTGCTGGGCGTGAGTCTTTATACCCAGTATTGTATGTGGTTACCGGGGATCGGGTATCGAATCCAGGTCCTTGCACTTGCAAGACAGGCGCCCGAATCACTGAGCTAAATCCTTGGCCCTACCCATATACTTTTAACTGACATGTTTTTGTCATGCTATCTATCCTGCACATCACTTGATTTGCTCTTTACATTTCCCTTGGAAATGCTACTTTGGTGACTTAAATTTGTGCTGCCTTGTAACCCTAAAATTTCCTAGAGTTCGTTCCTGCTTCCTTTTTATTTCCCTTTTTCTTCTGCTTTGTATCCCTCCCTTTTTCTCTCCCTTGCTCCTTTTCGTTCCTTTGTTTCTTCCTTTCTCTACATCATTTTCCCTCCTTCCTTTCATCCTTTACTTCCCTTTTCCACCTCCCTTCCTTCAGACAGGATCTAACAGTATAGCCCAGAATGATCTGGAACTTCAGTCCTCCTGCCTCAGCCTCTTGAGTGCTGGGGTTACAAGTGAATTTTGAGGTTGTAGCTATGAGCCACCACTCTGGCTCATTCTTGGTTTTTTAAGCATAGGTTTTTTTGAGCCTCTCTCTGTAGTCCTTAATCCTCAAATTGAAATTCGTAATAGTGATCTTAATCTTGTGCCTCTATAATAGATAAATAACTTTTACTCAGTGTGTGGTAGTCTCACATTTTCACATGTGCATTATTTTTCCTTCTGTTTTGAAACTTTCTGGTATAATCAAGTCATGCTTGCTATATAGCATTGCCTAGTTATACCATAAATTCTGACATTGCCTCTTCACTTCCTTGGTGGGTGATGATGCACATAATACTATTATGTAGTTGCACATTGTAATTAAATGATAGTGTGATATGTACTATTGTTTCATTAATGTGTGTCCATCTCCCATCTAGTGATCAAGTAGGCCATGGATGAGTACTGATAAGTATTTCTTTGCCTGTCAAACTTTCTTAATAATAATAGCATTTTTTAAGTGATCTGCAGGAAAGATGGTAATAATATAGGACGCTATACATATGAGGGTGCAGAAGCTACAAGGGGAATTTCTGTACCTTTTCATTTTGCTGGAAGCCTAAAACTGATCTTTTTAAAAGCCTCAAGAGGTACACTACTAAAGGATTTTAAATATTTCTTTAAAATTTTTTTTCTGGGGCCGGGGAGTTAGCTCAGTGGTTCCGGTGCCTGCCTTGCAAGCGCAAGGATCTGGGTTCGATTCCCCGGTGACCACATACCACACTGGGTGTGGAGACTCACGCCCAGCAGCAATCAGTACCACACACCACAGTGCTGGGCGTGTTGGCTCAAGCCTGTAGTCCCAGCACTCGGGAGGCAGAGGCAGGAGGATTGCTGTGATGTGAGTTTGAGGCTGAGCTCAGGGCCAGCCTGAACTATAAAGCGAGACCCTGTCTCAAAAAAGAAAAAAAATTTTTTTTCTGGGCCGGGGATTTAGCTTAGTGGTTCTGGCACCTGTCTTGCAAGCGCAGGGACTGGGGTTCAATCCCCTCAATCCCCGGTAACCATATACTATACTGGGTGTGGAGACTCACGCCCAGCAGCAACCAGTACCACATACCACAGTGCCGGGTGTGGTGGCTCATGCCTGTAATCCCGGCAGAGGCAGGAGGATTGCTGTGATGTGAGTTTGAGGCTGAGCTCAGGGCCAGCCTGAACTACAAAGCGAGACCCTGTCTCAAATTAAAAAAAAAAACCAAAAAACAAAAAAAACCACCTAAAAATAAATAAATAAATGAATAAAATTTTTTTTTCTAATTAAGTTGGTATAATCTAAAAAGCTGTTTATGTATTTAGTGCTAGGGATTAAACTCAGGGTGTTTACACTGAGCTATATCCCTAGGCCCTTTTTATTTTATTCTGAGGCAGGTTCTTGCTGAAGTGCCTAGCCTGGCCTTAGACTTGAGATCTTGCCTCAGCATCCCAGGTAACTGAAATTATAGCCATTATCCACTGCAGCCTGCTCTAGGAGGCGTTTATACATTCACTTATTTAGTAATAACTTGGTATAGAGAATTTTTTAAACTATTTTTTATACACCCTCTCATTTTCTGTCCCCCATACTGAGGACTTAACCCAGGCATATTTAGCAAATGTTCTGCAATTGAGTTACGTCCCCAAACCTGAATGAAGCTATTATCAGTAATCTTCTTTCACATAATAAGGATTTTCAAAGATGTGTTTTGCTTTTGTTTCTCCTTCCAGTTGTCAAGGGTAGTACTATCTCTTTGGATAAGATTAATTCACACAAAGTGTTAGCCACTGAGTTAGTGACATGTTTTTGAATTCTAGTGCTTTATTTTACATGAATATAAATTCTGAGTATATAGAAGTGTTCAGCAAGAAAGTTTGTATGCCTTGCCTGGCATGGTGGTCTCATGCCTGTAATCCCAGCACTCAGGAGGCAGAAGCAGGAGGATTGCCATGAGTTCAAGATCAGCCTGAACTATAGAATGAGACTCTGTCTCAAAAAAAACAAACAAAAATTGAAGTAATATGATTTCATTATAATTTCCATTATTTCCTTCATAAATAAACCTTTTTTACTTTACTACTTACTTATCTCCATGCCCTGATTAGTTTTTAAAAACATTTTATATTAAGTTGTCATGTATTACTGGTTGTTTCTGTCAAATAAAAATAATTTACAGCTTATTTACCCTCATTTTGTTTCCATGTTGCATTTCAAAATACTAAATACTTTGGACTTTGTCAAAGTTACCCAAGTCTAAGAGACTGAGATATTTTCTTCATTTTAGGTAAAGCAACTGAGTCAGACTTTTTTTTAAGGTCATATCAGGTTTAGGATTAGTTTTTCTATTTTACCTAAATTTTGAAAGTGGTGATATTTAGTTGATGAGACCATTGATACATAAGCCTTGATAATTTTATGATTATAAGGTACCTGAAGATGTATGTGAGAAGGGTAAGTTTTGTTGTATAGATGTATTTTCTGCCTCTAATTCAATATTCAGTCATAGCAAAATATATGGAATGCTACTTTGAATAGATATAGTAAAATTTGAACACTAACCTTGCTCTTTCCTCATTATTGTTGCACTCTGCACGGCTGTTTTAGGATGTCAGCCATGGATTAACTGAGGTAAGTATGATGTGGTAAAGTTCACGTTCAAAATAAGATGCGTTGTTTTTTTCCTATGAGATAAGAGTCAAAAAAACTTTGGTTTTGTGTGATTTTTTTTTTTTTTTTTTTTTTTTTTTTTTAAGATTGAGAGACAGTGTGTGTGAGTGTGTGATTGTGATTTGGAGCCTATCAAAATTACCTTGTATATTATTTCAGAATATTTTGAAGAAAATTAAAACTGCTTTAGTTAACATTTCTTTCAAGATGATTTACTTCAAAATAGTTTCTGTTCTTGTCTTCTAGTTCAAAGTGTAATGTAACCTCATAATATCAAAAGGCAAAGATATTTGATAAATGCTTGAGCAAGGACTATATTTGATAAGCATGATGATCTTTATTTTTTACCTAATAATTAATTTCTTAAATGGGAACAAAATTGAACTTTCAGTCTGACCCTCTCTCACTTTGTCCAGTGTACTGTCTTAGTAAAGTCTTAGCACTGCGGTGTGACTAGTTGGTGATCTTAGCCCACCTTTTAATGCTTGGGAATGTCATATTCTTCTGTCTATTACAGTTGTTAGATTTTGCTTTGCTTTTAAGTTCCTCAGGAGGAGAACCAGTGAAAAGCACTAACAAGTGGCAATTTACTGTAAAGTACCTATAATTAAGTATGTATGACTTTACATATTGACAAGAGTTGATAGTAATTCAGAATTTTCAGGTTAGTTTTGGTGACCACAGTTAGAGAAAAAATGGAAATAGTCTAAAACAAGGAAGTTAGGATGGAAAAGAGCTAGAAACCATATTATTTTCAGAATGATCAGAAAATTTGAGAACATTTAGCATAGAAAAAAAATTTAAGGAAAGCATGGTCAGAATTTTAATGTTTAAACCACATATGCTTCCATGTAGGGCAAAACAAAGTAAAGCAAAGCAAAGTAAACAAAGCAAAGTAAAGTGGTGCCTAGTAAAGGTTAGAAATAAAGATTCAGACCTTATAAAGGACTTTGTACTCACTTCAGAAGAAGTAGTTATTTTTCCCCACAGGAATTCTACAGTAGAATAGCTCTTTCTTCTAGGCCCATGCACAGATACTGAGTTTGGAAATAGATATTTGCAGCTTCTTGTATGGATGGTAGCAGTAATCATTCATGATTACAAAAATATATGGCTGACATTTCTCAAGTCTTTTATTTTTGTTGTTTATTTTGAATATTAAGGGCAGTGGATTGTTGGGCCTATACTTCTGGCACCACTCAGGTATCTATCTGTTAAATGAAGGAACAGACAGTTACTGGCTTCACTTGCTATTGTAGACCTAGCATATACTGAGTACTGTAACATAGGAGTCTGAAACTGTAGAGTATAACTTATAATATGTGCTAAGCAAAGATGCTTTTCATTTATAATTTTATAGACTCTTGAGTATATAGTTCCTTCCTGAATTGGAAGTTGGGATTAATTCAGTGCCTCATCCTGGTTATCAGTAAAAATTCTATATGCAGAAATAAACAACATGTTTTATTTATAAGTCCTGAACTACCAAGTGAAGAAGCCAAGAATGATCATCTTTATAAGAAATGACAATACCCATAATAAACAGATCACAAGTCAGCTTTTACTAATAAGTTAATTTTCTGTTCCCAGTTGGCAGACATCCCTGTTACAATCTGTACTTACCCATTCGTATTTGATGCTCAAGCGAAAACTACTTTGCTACAAACGGATGCAGTTTTACAGATGCAGGTAAAATATTCTATAATATTAATTGGCTTAAGACTATTTCTTAAATTGTTGTTTTGAAATGTTTATAAGTATTTGAAAATTACCTACAATCATTAATCTGGGGACATTATGACTGTGTACTGTCATTTACAATGTATTGTGAGTAGCTATGAGATTGCCGTATGTAACATGTATATACTTCTGGGAGCAGATCATAAAAAGGGTCCAGGGACCGGGGATATAGCTCAGTGGTTCCAGCATCTGTCTTTTTTTTTTTGAGACAGGGTCTCGCTTTGTAGTTCAGGCTGGTCCTGAGCTCAGCCTCAAACTCACATCACTCCTGCGTCTGCCTCCCAAGTGCTGGGATTACAGGCGTGAGCTACCACGCCCGGCACTGTGGTATGTGGTACTGGCTGCTGCTGGGCGTGAGTCTCCACGCCCAGTATGGTATGTGGTTACCGGGGATTGAACCCGGGTCCTTGCGCTTGCAAGACAAGTGCTGGAACCACTAAGCTATATCCCTGGCCCTCCAGCGCCTGTCTTGCAAGTGCAAGGACCCAGGTTCGATTCCCGGTAACCACATACCATACTGGGCGTGGAGACTCACGCCCAGCAGCAGCCAGTACCACATACCACAGTGCCGTGCGTGTTGGCTTACGCCTGTAATCCCAGCAGTCGGGAGGCAGAGGCAGGAGGATTGCTGTGATGTGAGTTTGAGGCTGAGCTCAGGGCCACCCTGAACCACAAAGTGAGACCCTTTCTCAAACAACAACAACAACAAAAAAAAACCTTAAAAAAAAAAAAGGGTCCAGTGGAAATAGAATGATTTAACCATTTTATGTCTTTACATAATATAAGCTTCTTTGCCTATAAAAGTATGTAAACTTTATGGGCCAGGGATCTAGCTCAGTGGTTCCGGCACCTGCCTCGCAAGCCCAAGGGCCAGGATTTAATCCCAGTAACCATATACAACAATACTGGGTGTGGAGACTTACACCCACAGGCCATCAGTACCAGTATCTCAGTACTGGGAGTGTGGCTCATGCCTGTGATCACAGCACTCTGGAGGCAGGAGCTGGATTGCTGTAAGTTTGAGGCTAAGCTCAGGGCCAGCCTGAACTACAAAGTATAAAAATAGACAAAAAATGTAAACTTTATAAGCCATTTTACTAGTTTACTTGGTAAAATATTAGGTTATTTCAAAATCTTGTTTCCTTCTCTGTCCTCTATTTGTAAGTAACTAGAGGTGAGATATTAAACTATGAAGTATTTGATCACTTGTTAAGAAAAAGATACGAAATTTCCTTAAAGAAAATTTCAGTAATAAGATGTTTTTCTGAAATCAGTCATTATCTTGTGTTCCTCTGTCATCTCCTTTCTACCTACTTTCTTCCTTTTATTTTGGTATGGGGCAGCACACTCAGGATCTCGCTCTCGAGAAGCAGGCTTGGTGCCCCTGAGTACATCCTTAGCCTTCCCTCTGTTTTTATGTTGAACTTTTTATTTTTTATTATTATTATTTTTTTTTAGGTTTTTTGAGACACGGTCTCGCTTTGTGGTTCAGGCTGGCCCTCAGCTCAGCCTCAAACTCACATTACAATCCTCCTGCCTCTGCCTCCTGAGTGCTGGGATTACAGGCGTGAGCCACCACGCCCGGCACTGTGGTATGTGGTACTGGTTGCTGCTGGGTGTGGGTCTCCACACCCAATATTGTTATGTGGTTACCGGGGAATCGAACCCGGGCCCTTGCGCTTGCAAGACAGGCGCCGGAACCACTGAGCTAACTCCCCGGCCCTGAACTTTTTATTCTTAATGAAAGTTTAAAATTTTTATTTACATTATAACTTTGAGGGGTTAAAGTAGATTTATCCTTTGATCTTGAAAATAGAAAAGGTATTGAGCTACTTATTTCAAGGATAGAATATCTGGCTATGTAGGCGATATTCTGAGGAAAGGATGGAAAGAAATCTTGAACATTGAGTTTAAAATAGCTTTGGAAATTTTATAACCTCTAAATTTTGTGGACTTTTTCATCATTTTAGATCATGTATTTTGTTTTTGAAATCCTTTAAATATGTTTCATTTTAGAATAAAAACACATCCTTTAGTGGGAAAGTGGGAAAGTGTGCTTTAAATGATAAAAGCACAATAATCACTACTAATAAATTTTTGTAATGCACTCCTTAGCCGGATTGTTTTTATTCTCTCCTCCTCTTGTTTTTTTAATTTTTTGAGACAGGGACTCACTTTGTACTTCAGACTGGCCCTGAACTTACTATGTACCTCAGGCCAACCTCGAACTCACAGCAGTCCTCATACCTCTGCCTCCCAAGTGCTGGGATTAGAGGTGTGAGCCAATATGCCTGGCATTGTGGTATGTGGTTACCAGGGATTGAACTCAGAATCTTGTGCTTGACAGGCACCTGCTAGAACCACTAAGCTATATCCCCAGCCTGTTCTTTATTCTTTTTAAAGATTTATAAAATTTTGCTATTTCTTTTCTTTCTCATTCACTATCCCTATACATTATTATTTTTTAGGGAAAAGACATTGCTCAGATTACCAACATTACTGTGCTTCTGTATTTGATGTTATGAGTTATAATTAACACCAAAGTATTTTTTTGTTTTTTTATTTAGGTTTTTAGAAACAGGGTCTCGCTTTGTGGTTCAGGCTGGCCCTGAGCTCAGCCTCAAACTCACATCACAGCAATCCTCCTGCCTCTGCCTCTTGAGTGCTGGGATTACAGGCGTGAGCCACCATGCCCAGCACTGTGGTATGTGGTACTGGTTGCTGCAAGACAGGCGCTGGAACCACTGAGCTAACTCCCCGGCCCTTAACACCAAAATATTGAAAGGGTACTCTTTAGTCTCTGTTTTCTAAGTTCTTATATTATACTAGAAAGATACTGTGCCAAGTTGGGTGTGGTGGCACACACTTGTAATCCTAGCAGTTGAGAGGCTGAGGCAGGAGGATCATTGTGAGTTCAAGGCCAACCTGAGCAGCATAGCAAGCAAGATCCTGTCTCAAAAAAGTGGGAAAAAAAATCCAAAACAAAAAACCTGTACTAGATGCCATCTGAATTTAGCGGTACAGAATTAATGTGTGAAATTATAGCATACCCCTGATGGCTCTTTATAACATAACTATCAAAACTTTAATCTTTTATTTTCTAGATGGCCATTGACCAGGCCCACAGACAGAATGTCTCCTCTCTTTTTCTCCCAGTGATTGAATCTGTGAATCCCTGCTTAATTCTAGTGGTGCGTAGAGAAAATATTGTAGGAGATGCAATGGAAGTCCTTAGGAAAACAAAGAACATAGATTACAAAAAACCACTCAAGGTAATTTGATATTTTCTTTTACATAATTAAACCCTTTTATTTAGCAACTAAGTTTTCTTGTGGATCTTTAATACTTAAATAACATTACATAGTTTTCTTAAATTATAAATTGCTGAGCATTTGTTAATAATAAATAGCATGTGATAGGGCCTATGGGTGTACTTTCATTTTTTTTACAGTCTTTAGTATTTGCATTATACTATTTTAGGTTATATTTGTTGGAGAAGATGCTGTTGATGCAGGTGGAGTTCGCAAAGAATTTTTCTTGCTCATCATGAGGGAATTACTGGATCCTAAATATGGCATGTTTAGATATTATGAAGACTCCAGGCTCATTTGGTTTTCTGATAAGGTAAATTGCCCACCTGTGCAACTTATTTCTTTTGGCAAACCTTTATGTTTACAGTCATACAATCATTCATCTTTTATCAATCAACTCAGAAATTTTTACTTAAGAGTTATTAATGGAATAAGAAAATGCTTTTTACACAAAGATCTGCCTTTATTGTAATTTGAAAAATTGTGAACTTTTTTAGACTTGGATTTGTCCAAAACACTACTGCTTTATCACACCTGAAAATAAGGTTGACTTTTCCATCTGCTTATTTTAGTTTGGAATTGAATAATTGTTAGGTTAACTTTTCTTCTGTGAAGAATTAAATTGTCATTAAGATAATTGATGCCTCATTGTTTAAATAAGAAGTTAGCAAACTGTAGTCTATAGACCAAACTCTTAACTAAAAAAAAAAAATTTGGATAGAAAGGCACTTTCTCGGAGTGTAAATGGTAGCATAACCTAGAAGACATTAAGCATCGTGTTTATGTACCTTTCACCTTAGGAATTCTTCTGTCAGAAGCAGAATTTCTCCTATGGAAGTATCAAAGTATATATAGCAGTGTTGTGTACAGCATGCTTCCTGTAGTCCCAGCTAGTCAGTCAGGAGGCTGAGGTGGAAGCATCTCTGGAACCCACAAGTTTGATACTAGTCTGGGGAATATAGCAAGACCTCTTCCAGCAACAACAACAGAATGGTCCCCAAATTCTTTTAGTGTTTGAAATTGTACTCAAGAGCTCTGCTCATACTAAGCCCAAGCTCTAGCCATAAATGCCTATTTTACTTGGACTGTTACTACTTGGAATAACTTCCATCCAGCCTCCACAGTGTGCTTCAGAAACAGCACTAAAGCCTTTTTGTGTGCTTTATCTCATTTAATCCTCACAATAATGTATGAGAGAAATACTGTTTTTATGTTTTTTTGAAAACACTGAGGCTCGATAGTGACTGGACCTATTCTGGAGTCTATATCTAATTAAAAATTTTGTCTCAACATCATGTGCATAGAAATTTTTAATGAATATATTATATTAGTCCTTTAAAGGCGAGGAAAAATATTTTGTAAATTTTTTTAAACTAAATACCCAACTAAAGTGAAATAGCTAACTTAGCAAACACTTTCATTTAATGATCAGTCATTAAAAATCATGTTTGAGAGTTGCAAAGAAAAACAACACCGAGATTCTATTTCACTTCAGAAATAATGGCTGCTATCAAGAAATCAACCAGTGACAAATGCTGGTAGGCTGTGGGGAGAAAGGAGTCCTTCTCCACTGTTGGTGGAGATGTGGACTGGTGCAACCACCGCGGAGATCAGTGTAGAGATCCTCAAAAAGCAAAGCGTGGAGGTTCCATTTGACCGAGCTGTTCCCTTTTTTGTTATCTTTCTGAAAGAATCAAAAGCATCATGCCAGAGCAATATATGCACAACACCCATGTGCATAGTTTCAGTTTGTGATAGCTAAATCTGAGAAAGAGCTCAGATGCTCAGCAACATGAGTAGATAAAGGAAATACAGTTTTTTAATGCAATGGAGTGCTACTCTACCATAAAGAAGGATGCGTTTCAGACATTCCTAGCTAAATGGATGCATCTTGAAACCATACTTTTAAGTGAGATAAATTGGGGAGCTGGGAATTTAGCTAAAGTGGTACCACTTTCAGCATAGAAGCACAAGGGCCCAAGTTTGACCCCCGGTACTGAAAAAAAACCAAAAATGCAGTGAGATGCATTGGATATGATGTTTAAATATCACATGGCTTCTTTGTTATGATAAACTGAAAGTGTAAGTAAGGACCAGACTGTGTATAATAGACATCGGGAAATGGGAAGATACTCAAATGAGAAGGGGAGTGAGAGAAGGGAAAATAAAAAAATCATAAAAGCAAAAAACGTATTCTAGGGCCGGGGAGTTAGCTCAGTGGTTCCGGCGCCTGTCTTGCAAGCGCAAGGGCCCGGGTTTGAGTCCCTGGTAACCACATAACATACTGAGCGTGGAGACTCACGCCCAGCAGCAACCAGTACCACATACCACAGTGCCGGGCGTGGTGGCTCACGCCTGTAATCCCAGCACTCGGGAGGCAGAGGCAGGAGGGTTGTGATGTGAGTTTGAGGCTGAGCTCAGGGCCAGCCTGAACCACAAAGCGAGCCCGTGTCTCAAAAAAAACCTAAAAAAAAAAAAAAAAAAAAAAAGTATTCTAGAAGATCACTTAATGACATAAGAAAAATACATTGTAATTAGAAAAATCAGATACATGTTTTAAAAGAGCATTTTATTTTTCTGAATTTATAACAGTACATGAAAATTTGTCTTCATGTTATTAATACGTGTGAATTTGCATATTGATGGATCAGTGTGGTAATTTCATGGAGTCATTGATCACCATCCTACATACACACTTGCTTTCAGGTCATCTTTTTTGGAGCTGTGGTTTGGGTTTTGGATGTCTTCATTTTCTCTTTTATGTTATTTTATTTTATTTTCCTTCTTGTAAATATATTGTTTTTTAAAATAAGAAAACTGTAACAGTCATCATTTCACCTTTAATGTTGTTTTCTGTTTTGTGGTGCTAAGGATTGAATCTAATGTATTGCCCATGCTAGACAAGTGCTCACCATAAAACTTAAGTTTGTCCCCAGCCTTCATTTAATGTTTAGTGACATGAAAACACTTATGTTCCTAGAGAAGGTGTGTGTGCGTGTGTGTGTGTGTGTGTGTGTGTGTGTGTGATATTTCAGCTATAAAATACATTGGATAGAAATATACAAAAATACTAACAGTAATGTTATGCTTGAGAAGTAGTATTATAAGTAAAATTTACTACTTTTTCTTATACTTTCAGATTTTTCTCTTGTGAGCATTGGTTTATTGTTGTTGTTCTGCATAGATTCTTATAATCAAAAAAGTTAATGTTTTAACTTGTAAGAGGTTCTAACTTATACTTTCTGATATATTTCAGACATTTGAAGACAGTGATTTGTTCCATTTGATTGGTGTTATTTGTGGATTAGCAATTTACAATTTTACTATTGTGGACCTGCATTTTCCTTTGGCTTTATATAAAAAACTGCTGAAAAAGAAACCATCATTAGATGATTTGAAAGAATTAATGCCTGATGTTGGGAGGTCAGTTGTAAAAAGTGTTCAGGATAGAATTCAAGAGACAAATGTGGAATGTACAAATTGCTAATCTTCTAAGAATAATTATGATCTGTTACTTCTGTTAAAATTACTGGAATAACCAGAAGCCTTTACTGAAATCAAAACTTTCCATTGAAAGAGTCAATTTTCTTTCTTTCTTTCTTTCTCTCTCTTTCTTTCCTTTCCTTTTTTTTTTTTTTTAAAAAAAGAGTACTGGGGATCGAACTTGGGCCTTGGTTCTTCCAAGGTAGGCGCGATACCATTTGAGATAAATCCCTGGCCCTTAAGAATCAGTTATTTTAATAGTACTCTGAATTTTTGTCTTTAGTTTTTAGTGGTTTAGAAGGTAAATTCTGATAGTGTTTTCTTTGGAGTTTTACTTTTGGTTATATTCATTCCTTGTTTAGATAGATACATATTGTTTATATATAAAGATTTTTATTAAAATGTAACAAAAATTACATATGAACAGATGTTAGAAATGAGTTTTTATTGAGAAGAAGAGAGAAAAACTTCTTTTCTTCCCTCTAGTATTGTTTTCTTTTTTTTAAATTTGTTTTTTGTTTTTTGAGATAGGGTCTCACTTTGTAGTTCAGGCTGGCCCTGAGCTCAGCCTCAAACTCACAGCAGTTCTCCTGCCTCTGCCTCCCAGGTGCTGGGATTACAGGTGTGAGCCCCACGCCCAGCACTGTGGTATGTGGTCCTATTTGCTGGTGGGCATGAGTCTCTATGCCCAGTATTGTTGTATGTGGTTACAGGGGATCGAACCCAGGCCCTTGTGCTTGCAAGGCCGGAGCTGGTACCACTGAATTAAAGACCCTTCTAGTGTTGTTCATACATTTGCCATTGTACATCCAGAAATCTTTTTGGGTTTTTTTTGGTACCAGGAATTAAGCTCAGGACCTTAGGGTTGCCAGGCAGGTGCAGTGCCAGCAAGCTAAATGCCTGGCCCATACATCCAGTGTTTTGAAGCAAATATAAAAGTACAGTTAATGGAAGGATTTATCAAAAAGAATGAGAAATGTATATTTATTAATAAGTATAAAAATTCAGAATGTCCAACAGTGTTTCACTTTCAAGAAATATATATATATTATTTTGTAGAAGCATGCAGCAATTACTGGATTACCCAGAAGATAATGTAGAAGAAACATTTTGTCTAAATTTTACGGTAAGATGAAAAGACACAAGTTAGCTTGATTATCCCTTATTCCTTTTATTAAACCACTGTGCCTTGATGGTTTTTCTTTATTTTGATAGATGAAATTGTTAACCCTTTAGCTAACATTTATCGAGCATTTACTATGTGCTAGGCCCAGTACATGCATTATTTCATTTTACCTCCAATAGTCTGTAAGATTTAAGACTATTCCTGTTTTATGGATTAAGAAATTAAAAACAATAATTACATATCAGAATCAGCATTCATATTCCTTCTTTATAGCTTATATGCTTCATTAATATGCTGAAAATATTTGTAAGTACATGAGTCTGTTATTCACATGTTCATTTTTAACCTCCCAGTTACAGAAATGTTAGAGGAAAAATATTAGAGAAATGAAAGGTTATTGTAACATGAGTATTATTAATGAAATTACTGCTTAAAAAATTATCCCCCGGTATGTCTCTTTCTGCTTCCCACTACTGCTTATTCTTGCCTATCTTATTTTAACTGTTGGATAACTTAATATAATACATAGGCAAATATATTCTAATATTATTTAGTAATAAAATAGAAAATCTTGTAAAAAATACAAAATTATATTAAGATAGTGAAAGGGATTCTGAGTAATTTATATAGTCATATGCAAAGCCACTGACACGAGGGTCTAAAAGAAACAGACCACATGGCGATTAAATAAGAAAAGCAACAAAGGTGATGAAAACATTCTTCCTGGGGGGACAATTTGAGTAAACTCTTGGGAAAATGGTAAAACCTTCAGGTCTTTTTTTTTTTCCTTTAAAAATTTTTTATTTTCCTCCCCACCCATTGCTTTTGTTATCAGAAAAATAACTTATTCTGCTGTTAAACAATTCCCTCCCCCCAAAATTTATTCCCCCACAAAAGTTTTGCAGTTCTTACTGGCACATGGTGTATAAAAATATTTGATAAGCTTTAAAGTAAAATAACTTTTCATGATTTTTTTTCCTAAGAAAAGTCTTTGTTGGAATTCTTCCTATTTTCTGTGACATTTTGGTTCTTCTTTTTAGCTGATTCATATTTAGTTGATTATATCCATTTTTAAAGTGTCTTTGAATCTTATTTGACTGTCTCATTTGACTAGAAGCTGAATTCCAAGTAGTTTAGTTTCTAACTTATTAATTACCAATAACTATCTATATCCAAGAATTTCTTTTTTGTGCCATTTCTTTTTCAGAGTTATTTATGACTTTTTGTTGCTTGCAGAATAAAAACTGTAGACTAGGCAACAAGGAACATTTCCCTTCTGGCTTTCTTTCCAGCTTTCATTGTTTCCCTCCATTCCTACCAAATTGTATCACATCACGCAGCATTTTTTCATTTACCTTCCTTCCTCTTATTTTAGAGCCACTTGCCTTACATTTTCGGGATTTGATATTTACTCTCACATTTTATTCTTCTGTTAAATGCTCTGTCTGAAACTTTAATCATCTTCCAGTCTTTCAGAATCATACCCATCTTTCTAGGTACTTTATAAATGGCATTTCTTTTTTAAGGTCTTTCATACTTTGTCTACTTGAAATTATTTTGTTTCTTGTGTGGTCTCGTAAAGTCTTGTTCACATCTCTGTTCCCTTTAGGATTATTTCATTGCCATGAGTTGTTTACATGCCATGTTTCTCCTCTGTCACTAGGTGATAAACTTTAGAGGGAGAAGTATTCATCTCTTCCCTATCCCACTTCCACAGTAGGTTTCTGAACATTCTAGATTTTCACAGAAGAGGAAAATAATTCCCAAAAGAAAGAATAGATAAAAGGTACAGATGTGGGAATGTTAATGCTGTTTTAAAATACCAGTATGAGTTTAAAAAAAAAGGCAAAATCAAAATAACTGAAAACCTTTATAAACCAAATAAATGCCAGCAAGGCAGGAATAGGAGAGCAGCATTTGGCATGTTGAAAGAATGCGTAGTTCTTTAAGCTGAGTGCATTCTGTTAGCTGGACTTAATCATTCTTTTAAGGAAAGTACCCTGCCTATTCTACTCTGAAGTTTTATGCAGAATAAATTATTAGTTTTCAGTGCCTAATTAAACAGACACTTGTTATTTACAGTCAGTCCATTTTGGAGAATTCTAAACTACTAGAGAGTGAAAATTTTAGTTGTGACTTTAAGTAGACTTCATACATCAGCTAGTTTATAATAGCAGAATCTTGCCTCAAATTTACTAGTTTTTATATTTAATAAGAGAAAGGAAAATATATAATAGATTATTAAGATACTCTTAAGTTCTGAGTCTGACATTGACTTTTTTTAAAAATTTAAATTAATAGATCACAGTTGAAAACTTTGGTGCAACAGAAGTGAAAGAGCTGGTTCTAAATGGTGCAGACACACCTGTTAACAGACAGAATCGGTAAGTGGATTCCAGCAGCAGCAGTGGCAGCATTGACACTCAGTAGGCATTTTCTTCCTATATTTAGAGACATGTCACAACCCTAAATTTTCACTCACATAAAACTTAGACTTTGAATTTTTTAGTGAGAAAATAATCTGCCTTTTGCTCTTGAAGGACCTTTAAAATATAAAGTAATGAATAGTTCTTAAAAGAACAAAGAGAAGTGAGGATACACACCACATTTTTGTAAACTAGAAAATTTAGTAATTAAAAAAATACTACATTATAAAATGGAATTGGAGACACATATGAAGAATTAAGTATCAGAATATCTTAAGACTTGTAAAGAATAGCATAAGGAGAAGCTAGATAAACATTGTGGGAGGAAATCACTTTTAACTTAGATTCCTATATCTACATCATCAATGTGTGGTTGTATGTAATAAACATTTTCATATGCTCAGTATCAGATCATTTACTTCTGATGCCTTTCAGGTGTATATGTTGTACCAAAACAAAGAATTAATTAAAAAAAGAGTAAGGTACAGGAAACAGTGTAGGAGAGAGGCACTAAAGAAGGTTCTTTTGGGGCCGGGGATTTAGCTCAGTGGTTCCGGTGCCTGTCTTGCAAGCACAAGGACCCAGGTTCGATTCCCGGTAACCACATTCAATACTGGGTGTGGAGACTCACGCTGAGCAGCAACCAGTACCACATACCATGGTGCCGGGCATGGTGGCTCACGCCTGTAATCCCAGCACTTGGGAGGCAGAGGCAGGAGGATTGCTGTGATGTGAATTTGAGGCTGAGCTCAGGGCCAGCCTAAACTACAAAGCGAGACCCTGTCTCAAAAAAAAAAAGAAGATTCTTTTTAAAGAACAGTACAGGTCCAGAAAATTTAGAAAGCTGACGTCTAGTTTAGGTGAAGATGTGGAAGAGTCAAGGAAAAATATGAAGCTGATGTCACCCTCACACTGTAGAGAAAGAAGTTGCTGTTTCTGTGGAGTGGTGCGGAAAGATGCCAATTAAATGGGAAAAATTCTTTTTGAGAAAAGTTATTTACAAAAATACAGCTTGTGAATTATATTTATAATTATAAAATGTTAACAGTGAATATTGAACCAAAAATTATTGTATATTAATGAGTGTATGGGGTGGAGAAATGAGAGTGGAATAATTAATAGGTAAAATCCTCACCTTTCCCAGGGGGTATTCACTTCACTAAATATTTAAAACTGAAAATCAAGGAATAACCAAAGAGCTGTTTTAAAAAGCTTGAGAGTAAACATCCAAAAGATTAGCAAAAATTAACAAATGGTTGGGTTCAAATGACAGGAATGTCTGGGAGAGAAATGCAAGACAGAGAGCTCTCTTGTTCTCTCCTATTTTATTCTAATTTTTAGGCAAAGCTAGCTTAGTGACTATTACTAGGAACTGATCCAAATGATTGTAATCCTGATTCTGCTATTGAGAAGCTTTAAGTAATGAGTTGATGTCTCCTTGCCTCGGTCTCCTTTTCTGCAGAATAGAATGGTAAAGTGTACCTACTTCATAGAGTGACTTCGAGTAATAAGTAAGGCAGTAATTATAAGCTATTTAAAACCTGGCACATGGTTGTGTTCAGTAAATGTTGGCTATTAGGATTATTACCATTGTTACAATTGATGCTTTAAACTATGTATATGTCTTACTGTGATCAAAATAAAGCTGTTATTAAAATTATATGAAATAAAAACAGTCCTTCTAGCTGTGTTTTTAAAAAGACAATTGTGAAAAGTGGGCATAGTGGCACACGCCTGTCATCCCAGCAGGGAAGCTGAGACAGGAAGATCACTACAAGTTCAAGGCCAGGCTGGGTTGCATAGGGTTCGAGGACATCATGAACTATGTAACAAGACCTTGTCTCAAAACAAAACTGTGTAGTGTGAAAAGCCAAGTGAGATCGCACACCTGTAATTCCAGTGCTCAAGAAGCTGAGGCAGGAGGGTGACCATGAGTTCGAGGCCCACCTAGGCTATGTAGTGAGTTCAAGGCCAGTTTGAACTAATTAATTAATTAAAAATGTGGGCATTGAAAAGCTGGCTATATGATTTTAAATGTTTAATTTTATTGTGTGTGTGCTGTGGATTGAACTGAGTGAGGGTCTCACCCATGCTAGGCAAATGCTCTACTTTGTGCTACACCCTGCCCTTTTTACTTTTGAGACAGGATCCAAGTTGCCCAGGTTGACCTTGAATTTTCGTCCTCCTGCCTAAACCTCTTCAGTGTCCAGGATTACAGATATGTACCCTTATTCCTGGTTTATTATTAGATTATTTTTCTACTTTGAGGTTCTATTTTACTAATTCCTAAAAATATACTTCAGATTATTTAGTTGGGAAGTGTTCTTAAAATTTCTGGCAAAAAAGCTGTTACATAAAAGGTGTAGCCTTTTGTGCTTGAGGAATTTAACTAGTATAGATGAATTTAACTTTCTAATGGGATGAATTATAAAATAATATATTTCAAAATTGACTTTCCTCATTTTTTTCATAGGCTCACCAGTTTTATATTTTATAGTGCTCTCCTTTGACCACATGTTCCTATTTAAATTGAATTTGGCATTTTGGTTTAGCTTGACAGCAAGTTGTCTGTAGGTGACTAAGTGTACCTGAATACCCCGAGTACAGTTATAATTTATTATTTGGAAGTTAATTGAACTTCTAGTAACTATTCTTATTGTTTGTTTGAACAGATTGCTTCGTAAAAGTGTTCGTGGGCAGTAAACCAAAACAAATTGAATAAAATTCTTGTTCTAGTTACTAAGTAACTTTTCTCTTTTCTTTTCTTTTTTTTTTGAGACAGGGTCTCACTTTGTAGTTCAGGTTGGCCCTGAGCTCACCCTCAAACTCACATCACAGTAATCCTCCTGCCTCTACCTCCCCAGTGCTGGGATTACAGGTGTGAGCCACCACGCCTGGCACTGTGGTATGTGGTACTGGTTGCTGCTGGGCGTGAGTCTCCACACCCAGTATGGTATATGGTTTACCGGGAATCAAACCTGGGTCCTTGCGCTTGCAAGATAGGTGCTGGCACCACTGAGCTAACTCCCTAACCCTGTAGGTTGGTTTTTTGTATTGTTCTCACTATGTATTTCAGGCTGGCTGTGGACTCACTACAGCCCAGGCTAACCTTGAACTTGAGGTGATCCTTCTGCTTCAGTCTTCCGTGTGCTAGGACTACAGGCGTGCACTACCATGCCCGTTGAAGGGTATTTTTTAAAAATAAATTTTGTTTAGGTTCCTTGGAGTCTAAGGCAAAAGGATTGCAAATATTGTGGACCCCAGGGCTATTGTTATACTTGTATATTGTTACACTTGGTCACCCAGTATTTGGATGTTAGACTATTCCTTTGCCAGTGCACATGAAGTGATAGTTTAAACAACTTGTGGATATTTAAAAACTTCTAGTAGGCAACTGTGTCATTCTGCTCACCAGTTGATGACATTTTTCCATTAGGAGTAGACTAAGAGCTGTAAATGCCTCAGAGATACACTTTTTTAATGTGAAAGAATAATAGATTTCTCCAAAATGACTTTGTCTCCTTTCTGTTTTGTAGATAAAGTAATAAAAAGTATAGCACACTCATTTTTCATTAGACTGTATTATATAGTCTCCATAAGAGGTTGTTTCAATAATGTGTAATTTGTCCTTTTTCCTTTCTAGGCAGGAGTTTGTTGATGCATATGTGGATTATATATTTAATAAATCAGTGGCTTCTTTATTTGATGCTTTTCATGAGGGTTTTCATAAGGTGTGTGGAGGAAAAGTTCTTTTGTTGTTCCAGCCTAATGAACTACAGGCCATGGTTATTGGAAATACCAATTATGACTGGAAAGAACTGGAAAAGGTAAGGAAGAACAAAGTTGGGCCAAGGATTTAGCTCAGTGGTACCGTGTCTACCTTGCAAGCATAAGGGCCCGAGTTTGATCCCGAATACTGTGACAAAAAAACCCCAGACAGACCCAAGCTGTGATAGTGTTCAAAAAGAAAGGAAAAAGAACATGTCTTGGGTGGAAATCTTGCCTTTTTTATACATTATTTTCGTTTTTTTGAGACAGGGTCTTGCTTTGTAATTCAGGCTGGCCCTATACTCACTTTGTAGCCCAGGCTAGCCTCGAACCCTCGGCAGTCCTCCTGCTTCTGCCTCCCGAGTGCTGAGATTATGGGTGTAGCCACCATGCCTGGCATTGTGGTATATGGCACCAGGGACTGAACATGTGCCTTGTACTGGGTAGGCAGATGCTGGAACCACTGAGCTAAATCCCCGGCCCTATTTTACATTTTTATATAATTTATTGCTTTCATTTCATAGGAAAATGCTGTCCCTTGACAGCCTTCATAGACTTGGACTGTGTGGGAAATGAGGGCAGTGTTTTGTATTTGCCAGTGTTGGAATTGTTGATAGAGAAACGCTGTCATCTGTGACATTCTGACCAGAAGCACCCGCCTGGCCCGAATGAGTATTTATTCTGCCTCAGTTCTAGGGAAACCATCTGAAAAGCATTTCCAGTGTGCAAGATTTTACTCCTTTTTTTTTTCAGTAATTAGTCTGATTGTTAGTTCTTGCAGAGAAGCAATGCTCATGAGCAAGATTAGATTAATCTTGTTCCTCTGTGCTATAGCCTGCTGAGCTTAGAGCCTCTGTAGCTCATGCCACTCTGGAGGCCACATTGTTCCTTGTTGCTGTGGTTGGAATTCTCTTCACCTTGATAATCTCAGAGGGTTCTAGATTTTGCACACGTGTACCACACACACGCATGGATCCCTGTTTGGTTTTTCTTTGAGTTTGACATAATGTAAATTTTACTTAGTTGTTTTTACTTTTGCTCCCTCCACCCAGCCACGTTGTAGACATCCAGAGGCAGAATTTGCGACTCTAATAGGGGTTAAAGCTAGGGTGGTTTTTCGGTTTGTTTTGTGTTCTAGCCTCAGAAGTCATACATTCCTCAAATCTGCAGTATTCTAGTGATTATACAGATTAAGCCATTGTGCATAGGAGGGAACTGTATAGACCAAGACTACTTGTAGTTTCATTGGGGACTATCTTGGAAACAGATGGCCACAGATTGTTCAGGGTCCTCTTAGTATGAATTTTGCGAAGTTGGTATGTAAAATGTTTGACTGTTTTTGACTGTAGGAAAAGATAATTACAGTTAAAACTATGTTGAATTTTTAAAAATCCTTTAGCATTGTTATTAACTCTGTCCTTACTCATATATTTATTTCTGAAGATGATCATTGTATGCTATCAAATTCTCTAAAATAATGAGACATTTCTGGTGATTCATATATATGTAATGTTTTTCCCTTTATCTTGGAAACTAATAGCTTTCACATTACAAAATGCCCAGAAAAAAGTGGACTCCCAGATTGTATTATTCAGGTGGAAAACTGCTAGACAATTGTAGGTTTATGGACTAAGGAAATCAAGCTAATTTAAGACAAAAATCCTTTGATGTTAATAAAAGGTCATACTCTTTTTAGAATACAGAATATAAAGGAGGGTACTGGGCAGAGCATCCTACAATAAAAATTTTTTGGGAAGTATTCCATGAATTATCATTGGAAAAGAAAAAACAATTTCTATGTAAGTATTTCTAACTGATTACCTATTTTGATAGGAATATTTAAATTTACTTTCATAGAATATTGATTTATTCACTTTGGATTAGAGTTTGCTTTTTGTAGTATTACTCCAGTTTGTTTTTTCAACTAATTTTTAAGAGAGCAGATCTGTTATCAATTGCATGTGTTCATATTTCCATGCCTAAATTCAGTTTGTCCCAAGCTAGTTTCTTAGAAACAAACGAAAGCCAGGCATGGTAGCACATGGCCATATTCCTAACACTTGGGCGGCTGAGGCAGAAAAACTGGCATGAGTTCAAGGCCAGGCTGAACTACACAGTGAGAATCTCCTCCTAAAAAAAACTGTAACTGTAGTTACAGTAGTGTAAAATTGTACACTTAAAGTATCTTTGGAGGGTACTTCTTTGGTTTGGTCTTTGTTCTTTGCTTTACCACCAAAATTTAGTAATTTTTGTTAGAAAATAGAACTTTTTCTCCCAGGGTCTTAATTCCCTCATAACCTAATGTATTTTTTTCATGCATGAAAATCTGAATTCTAATTAAAATTTATTTTGTCAAATTATGTATCTAAGGCATTGACATTCCATTTGGTAGGATTACAGTTGCCAATTTTTTGGCAGTCTCTTTTTGAATGTCTTGGTTAAATTCTTTCCTGTATTGTAAGAATGACAGATTGTTGTTCTTGGAAAGTAATTCAGGTTTTGTCTTTGCATTACAGATTTATCAAAAATAGAAAATTGAATGTTGTTTTTGCTTTATCAACTAGTTCTAAAGGCTCCTTCCAAAAGAAGAGATCCTGAAATGTTTGTTAAAAATAATGGTTTAATCTTACTCCAAGCTTGTTTTAAAAAAAGAAGAAAACATGGTAGAACCAGTCTTTGCTCCCCTTTTTGCTAGTAACAGCAATCATTCATTCACCAAACAAGAGTACCTCATGAACACACATTTAAAGGGAAAAGTGTAGATGGATAGTCTCAGTATCTTGCATTCTACAGATTCTGGAAGTAGGGTTCCACCTCGGTGCACGTTAGTGTATAGGGCTGTGCTGTGATGACTACTAAGTAGGTACTATTAACCATGCACTGCTCAACTATGTTTTTCTTGGCAGTATTTTTGACAGGTAGTGATCGCATTCCTATTCTTGGTATGAAGAGTCTGAAACTAGTCATCCAGCCAACAGGAGGTGGTGAGGAATATCTTCCAGTTTCTCATACCTGTTTTAATCTTCTTGATCTTCCAAAATATACAGAAAAAGAAACTCTGCGCTCTAAACTGATCCAAGCTATTGACCACAATGAAGGGTTCAGTTTAATTTAACTTTGGAATTAGACCTATTTTGTTCAATGCAAAAGCATTAAAATTATCTTTTTCTTGTGGTGATGAACTCAGCAAAGTGTCAAAGGTACTTTTATTATCTTCATACTTGCAAAATGTTTGATGCTATAAAGTATTCATGAAAGCCAAAAAATATTAAAAATGAACAGACTTAAAATTATTGTACACAACAATGAATTTTTTTTCCCATCTTCATGAGTGTACTGTTGTGAATACATTAAAGTTTTACTAACATGCTTTAAGAATTTGAATATCTCAGAAATGATCTGAAGTGTGAGTGCATGGAAATGTTAACTTTTCAGTCACTGGGTGAAAAACCTTTAACTTCAGCCTGGAATAGTCATTATTTTCCCATTTTGTAAATGTTAAGTTTTGTAATAAAATAGTTATGTTCTGATACCAGTACAGTTTCCATGATCATAATTGAACTGAGCTGACTTTTAAAGGTTAAAAATAATGGTTTAATCTTACTGAGCTTCTATTTAAAAAAACAAAGCATGGTAGAACCAATCTTTGCCCCTTTTTTGCTAGAATGTCTGTGCAAACCCAACTTACATCTAAGAGTACGCTAAATAACTTGTAGTTCTTTGCTCTTTGTGAACTGTGAGATGCCGCTAGGTTATCAGACAGCTTATTGATGCTCCGTATTGGAAGAAATTTCTCTTCACAGTTGTCAGAAACATTGGCTACTATGAGAATCTGTCACTGAATGATAACTTTCAGAATTATTGATGCTGCAGGCTTCCATTTAGTCTTTAGTGCTTTAGAACTGTATCCTTGGATTTTCCAAAACAAATTTTAACAGTTTTATGGTGCTGATGCTTAGTTCTCATGTCATTAAATTGTAAAAGTGAGTTGATGCGATACATGTGACTTTCTGCTATAATGGAAATATTTATTTTTTAAATTTATAAAAGTATGCCGTGAATACTGTTTAATAAAGATTTATTGGTTTAATATTTAAATTCAGTGGTTCTCATAAAATTTAAAATTCTTCACAAAAAAGGGTTGTGTCTCAGGTAAAATGGATTGTGTGCTCCCATTCCCACATAAATTTGTTTTAGATGTCCAGTCTCACCTAAATTCCAAAATTCTAAATCCAAGAAAAAGCTCTAAAAAATTCTTCAGTATTTTACAGCAAAACCTGGTCTGAGTCATTGAGATACTTACAATGTTCACTAAATTGGAATGTGGCCTTGTGGGGTGCTACAAATATATGTGTTTTAAAAATATCGTCTAGAGCTGGTAATTCCCAAGGTTTGGGTAAGGGATTGTGGATCCGAACTTTTCTGTAGTTTATCTTTTACAGATAAAGCACTAAAACAATATTATCACATGAGGTAGCACCATATCATTCTCTGTGCACCCATCTATTCCTTAAGTGGTCATTATTCAAATAAAAACACATGTGTCAGGTGCTTTTTTTCACTAGTAACCTGTGTGTGCTATGAAGCTCACCTGTGAAGCAGCAGCCACTGTGGACTAAAATAGAGTTCCATGACCAGGTAGTTTGGTGAAGACAGCATATTATCTGGGAGCACAGCCACACAAGGCTTAATTTGGGTAAGTGATACTTCTGCTTCTGTTACTGTAGACTGTAGTACAGCAAGATTCATCGCAGAAAAAGTACCTCTTAGAGGTTCTAGGTGGGCATGGAACTTTGTAAGCCCAGCAGTCTGGAGGGTGGAGGCAGAATTCCGTGTTCAAGATGGCCTGGGCAGTTTTTTTTTTTTTTTGTAGTTTAAAAATATTTATTATAGAAATGTACATTAGTCTTTAGGAATGAATGCAGTTGTCAATAGCGTTAATTATCTCCTCAGGTTGTAAACTGTCTCAGCTGGTGGCACATTTCTATAATCCCAGCACTTAACAGGTAAGACAGCAGGATCTCCATAGCCTGGGCTACACAGTGGGTTTAAGACCAGCCTCACACTCTAGTGAAACCTTTTCTCAAAAAAATACCTGTCTCAGTACATTAGAAAGTTAAAAAGGGGGGTGCATAGCTTATGTTCAGTCACTCTCAAGAACTCTTGTGCTTTGTAAGTCACAGGAACAAGTAGATGGATAATACGACTGCTAAGGTATAGAGTTAGCAACATAAGAGTCTCAGTAGTAATAGTATTCTCATAAGATTGATTCATTAGGGTCAGTTTTACTAACAAATTTTGGCCTTTTAAGAAGTAGATATTATCATAACTAAAGGGCCTGAGAAGAATATGGGTAAAAGGCTTTAAAACATGTTTTGGCAGGTACATTATTCCACACTCTAAATAATGTGTGTGCTTCTTCCAATGTGTGTACATATGGAATGTCACTCTTTGTGATACATCTGAGTACAGTAATACAGCAGTTCACAAACACTTCTGTTTGCAAACAACTCAGTTTTCAAAAGTGTTTGACAAAAGTTCCTGTTCTGCTCACAAATCTAAGCTCTGATACAAAACAGCTATCTTCCCCAAATAAATAGAAACACAGCCATCTTTCCTAAATTCATAAAACAAATTAAGTCCATGAACCAAAGCACCATGCTGCTGTGTAGTAATTTCTCTAGTGCAAACAACCAGGGCAGTGTTCAAATTCACCTGAAAAGTTGTCCGAGAGGAGGAAACTTAGTCTTTAAAATTTTTAGAAGACCAAGTTCTGGGGTCAACCTCAAAAATTCGACGATAGAGGGAGTTAGCACGTTTCTAGTCCAATTCAGATTTGCAATTAAACTGGATCTTTTTATGAAAAATGGGGCTCAGCTCATGATCCTTGGAAGGAACCAAGGTCACAGCCAGGTACCACCACACACAACTCAATTTGGCTTTTCATTCTCTTATGTATGCCCTCCTCCGCTAAATCCCTCGCCTTAAGAACAGCTGAAATACCTTTTGAAATATCTGGGGATGTGCCCTACACTGACAGTTATAAACATAGTGAAGAAATATAGTCTAAAAGGCATCTCATACAACCCTCTAAGTCGCATATATTCTGTAAGATTTAAATTTTAGAACTTGAACAATGTGTAATTTAACAGAAAGTCAAATGACAATTTTAATAGACTTGAAAACAGTGTACAAGTATAAAACACTGGTTTTGTATTTCAAAAGTTGGAGGAAGATATCCAGTCATTAAACAGTCTACAAAACATATGCCAGTAGATTACATAAAAGACTATGTACAATATAAAAAGAGCTGAAAACAGTCTTCACTGTAAAAATAATTTAAAACAAATTTTTCAATTTAAAATATCATCTATAGCACAAACACATCATGCAAATGGAAAACTAAATATACTGCATTCTTTAGTGTAGCCAAATGAATTCAAATTGAGATATCTTTTAGGTAGAGAAATGGCCATTCAGAACAATTTTCTTTGCTGGCAGTAACGGTCTAGCTGGATATTTTATGCATAAAGAACAGCTATATTTCAAACCCTTTTTATTGTAATAAATATTAAACCAACAAAAGAATACTTTATAATGTTCAAAAACAGACTGGAAAACAAATGTTTACTGTGTAGTTTTATAAAGTGTGAACTTTTTTGAAATACTAGAAGTATCTGCGGCTGAGAAAGTTGATCTCTAGTTTTAAGGCAGGCTAAGCTTTTAAATAAAGGTACATTATAAGAACTAGTTTCATTAACTATTCTGCTATTACAGATTACATCATGTTCATCTCCATAATACTAGACTAACAGTTTGGTATTCATCACACCAATCCTCCCAACAGGAGACATGTACTTTCTGGCTGAGTAATAATTAACATCTTTTTACTTTGGAACTGCAGTTAGGGGTCTGTTGCTCTCCACTAATGGAAAAACAGCAGTCCAAAATACTACACTCTTCACTAACAGTACCATTATTACAGATTCAGAAAGAATTTGCATATTCACATCTTGGCAGTTTAATACTTGTGGGAAAAGTTCAATGCAGGTTCTACCACAGTGAGAGGTAAACAATGGCAAATATTTCAGAACTAAGGGGATTGATTACAGGCAGGCACTATTGTTTCTAATGCAACTGAAACATTTCCAAAGCATTTATTTTTCAGGTTAGTTTTATGAGCCGATAAAGACATTAACTGCTGCATGTCTGCAGGAGGTACAAAAGCCATCTTCATTTGAACAATAAATACAATATTCCTTGAAACTCTTAGCACCAAGTCTTACTTTAAAAAAGTAAAGACAACTGAGTGCTCTCCCATGTATTGTTGACTTCCATCTACTCAAATTGCATGTCATTTGTTTTGTGATTTTAAAAAAGTTAGCTGCCACGAGTTTTTTGGAAAATGCCACTGTTTAAAAATAGGTAATTGTGCTAAAGAATCAAGAGTTCAGCAGAACGGAGATTTTGAGGACTTCAAACCATTCAAAGTTAACAAAGAAAAGAAAATACCATTCTTTGGTCTAGATAAGCTGTTCCCTTTACATTAATTTAACATTCCAATGGCTTTTTTAAAACTTTAAAATGTTGAAACTCACTAGGCAAAAACAAAAATTATATATACATATGGATGATACAATGACTCTAAAGAAAATTAAAATCTTGACCAACAGCTGATTAAAGATACTTAGTACCTTTCTTAAAAAAAAAAAAGTTAGTGTTGAGTATACAAGTACAGAAATAATGGGAAGTTAAAAACTATCCATGAAAAAAAAAAGTATTTTACCAGTCTATAAATATTACACCTTTCTGGTATCCTTGCTCTATTGAGTTCACAAGTAAACATTCATTCTGACATGCTAAAGTTCCTAATGCTGGTGGAACATCAACTCCTGTACCTGGACATTCCATTATAATTTGTTTGATGGATAGTTCATATCTGTTACTTCCTGTTTCGTACACAGAGCTGCATTAACTGCCTCTTGATCACCTCCTTCAGCTCCAAATCCAGTTCCTCCAGCAACCTCTGGAGCATCTGGCTCATCTTCCAAACCATTGTAGAACTCTTCAATTTCACTTTCATCCTCCAGGGGCTCTTCCAAACTTGGACTCTGGCATGTGCCACTATCACTGTTACTGCCACAAGAACTGGAGGACAGTACATCATCTTCAGAGTCTGAATACACCTCAGCGCCATGGAAAATGTATCGATTTGGTGGTAAAAACAGATACTGATTACCTGAAATACAGTAATAAGAGAAATCATACTTTGTTTTGTCAAATTTAATTCACTGTGATGTGATTGGACCCCTCTGGAGTCAACCACATGTTCCAGCTGTCTTTTGTAACTCACTATTAGTGGCTACCATTAAAGGTTTAAAAAAAAAATGAATTAGTCATACATGCAAATCGTAGTTCTGCCACTAAAATTAGCTTTATAAACACATTATAAAGGTATCATTCTGTAGTTAAGGCTGGTCTGGAACTCACTCCATGATCCAGGCTGGCTCTGAACTTGCAACGATACCCCTAGTGTTAGAATTACAGGTGTCACCACACCTGGCATTTTACAACTCTTAGGGAAAAAAATGTGGAGAACTACATTCAACAAAGGTTATTTAACAGTACCTTTCTAGATATTTGATTAAGTATTCACCGCTGCCTATAGTAGATACATTAAATATAACTTCTCTAAAGCACATATGCTAAGCATTTCATTTACCGCCTACTGTAAACCTAAAATGTTTAAAGTAGTCTGTGGATACTGGCATCATACACTTATTGAATCAGAAATTGGGGGTTAAACCCAAAACCTCACATATGCTAATAGTAAGTACATGCTCTACCAGTGAGCTCTATCCTGAGTCTCAGAACTGTGCCCTTATAAACCCTTTATCAGTCTGATTGATCTCTAAACTTTCATCTCCTACGTCCTCAAATTCAAATTCACTGTGTGAAATAACCTACAAAGGCCCTGGGTCAAGATATTTTCTCTTGGATATCCTATTCTTAAAAGAGTATTACTCTGAGTCCATCAATACTAATGAAGTCTGCAGCATAATAATTTAGTCTACTTTAGTAAAAGCACCCCCTTTTTTAACTGAAAATGTTCTGTGTTTTTGTATATCCTAGATTTAATCACAAACTCAGAGGCTGAGGTAAGAGGACTGCTTTGAGTTCAAGGCCAGCTGGGTTACACAGCAAGACCCTGGTGTGTGTGGAGGGATCTTTGTTATGTATTTAGTGTTAACTGAACATCACTTTACCTTTAGGAGTTTTTCCTTTGATTCACACTTTCAGGGGACCTCAGCACATGGTTGTCCTGTACTTGATTCCCCTAAAGTACTAAAATGAACAATCCACTTCTCAGTGCAAGTACTCAGTATCTTTTTAGGTTTTTGCCTCTATGTGGCAAGAGACCATTAAGATAAATTAAAAGTTTACTGTATGCTCTTTCCCTTTTTAAAATTCTCATTGTTGTGCAAGATACATATTGGTTCTCTTTTTACAAATTAGGAAACATTAAACAACATAGCCCAAGATGGATCTGAGGTTGCACAAGTCCAATTCCAAAGCAATTACCTTTGAAGACTCTTAAGAGTAAAGCCCAATATTTTAAAATAAAAGACTGCTCCAGGTTTACTGTTTTGGGGAGGAAGAATTGATGAAACTGTTGAATATATGTGGTACCGCCTTGGAAGCAGAAGGACCAGAGTACATTTCCTGGTAGTGCAAAATAAAGAAAAGCACTTGAGGCAGAGGCAGGAGGACTGCTGTGAGTTCAAGGCTAGCCTAGACTGACTACACAGTGAGTTCAGGGCCAGCTTGAACTACACAGCGAGACCCTGTCTCAAGACACTAAAAAGGGAATATATAATATATAATATCCAGTATTTCTAATACAGGTTTTGTATAAGCAGACTTTAGACAGCCTACCTAACTCAGCAGCAATTTGAGTCTCATCTGCAAATATAAGTAAGTATGTTTCTTATCTTATTTCCCCTGGGAAGAAATTTCCTATTTTTAAGGCCCTAATGTTTTAAGAATTTACTTTTTAGGCTAGGGATGAGAATGGCACAGAGGCAGAGTACTTGCCTAACATATAGGCTGAAGACCCAGCACATAAAAACCAACCTTTTGGGTTATTTGTTCAGAGAATTGAGTACTTTGTTGTGTTTCGGCAGTGTGTGTAGTAAAATATTAACAAACACTTATTTTCCACAAGCATGAATATAGTCATTTTATCTCCAAAACTCAGTATATATGGTAGTAGTACCTTGCTGTCAAGAAAAGGCCCAAAACCTAATTCAACTAAACTAAAATTTACTTACAGCAAGTGACTGGAACACTGTCTAAAATTTAATAATGTTCACCAAATATGATGAGACAAATTTTAAGTTGTAGCAAACTGTCAGACCCAAATTAAAGAGAAAAAAGTATTATTACGTTGACAAAAACTGGGATTTTCTGCACAGGACTACTCTGACCTGAATATGAATTTCTAAAACTTATTTCACTTATGTTAATACTAATTAATGGTCAAACACTTTGCATGTATCAGAATAGAATAGATTCTACTCCTGATCTTCACTGGAGAAGAATTGGATGTTTCACAGATCTTAGTTAGCACCACATAGGGGTGGGTTAAGAGGAGCCTTAGGACTTAGTCTTGTCTCTTCCTAGTTGTTACCTTGCATGGGGTAACAACTAGGTGTTTTCCCACCTAGACCAAAGTAGTGGTAGTTTCTACATCATGACATTAAAATCAGATGCATGTTGAGCCAGCTTGGGGTACATAGTGAGTTCAAGGCCATAGCAAGGCCCTGTCTAACAAACCAAAAAAATAAAATCAGATAAAGCAGCTGACCTAAAGTAAGCACCTGAATCTTGGTCATCATTTCTTCTTTTTTTTTTTTTTTTGAGTTAGGGTCTTGCTTTTGAAGTTTAGGCTGGCCCCTGAGCTCAGCCTTGAACTCACAGCAATCATCCTGCCTCTGCCTCTCAAGTGCTGAGATTACAGGCCTAAGCCACCACGCCTGGCTTGATAATTTCTAACAGCTAAAGTTCTCATCAGATAGTGGCAAAGCACACAAAGCCATTCTCAATATTCATCTTCCCATCCCCTGGAGAAACACAACATAAAATATTATTTGAAAAGCAAATATTCATTCTTTCTTTGTACTGTGTAAAATACTAAGATTTACCAACTTCAGTTTCTCAAAACCTAGCTAACTAAAAACAGGTACCTAAATCAGGGCCGGGCTTAGCTCAGTAGTACAGAACTTCACCTACTGCACACAAAAAGCCCTGAGTTCCATTCCCCAGGCCCATTTTTTTTTTTTTTTTGAGACAGGGTCTCGCTTTGTGGTTCAGGCTGGCCCTGAGCTCAGCCTCAAACTCACATCACAGCAATCCTCCTGCCTCTGCCTCCCGAGTGCTGGGATTACAGGCGTGAGCCACCACGACCCCGGCACTGTGGTGTGTGGTACTGATTGCTGCTGGGCGTGAGTCTCCACACCCAGTATTGTATGTGGTTACTGGGGAATCGAACCCAGGCCAGGCCCTTGTGCTTGCAAGACAGGCACTGGAACCACTGAGCTAAATCTCTGGCCCCCAGGCCTATTTTTAAAGAAATACTACCATAATTAACTTGCCCAAAATTACTGTTACAATGATCATACTTTAAAAAATGGCTCAACCAGGCCAGGGATTTAACTCAGTGATTCTGGCACCTGCCTCACAAGCGCAAGGTCTGGGGTTCAATCCCCAGCATGGGGGGAAGGGGTCCCAGCGGCAATTCTTACCATCAAGTCGCTTACTAATCTGCTCCTTTGCAAGTCTGTTGGGCCAGCACTTCCTCACTGTGTCAGCAACTGAAGTTCTTTCACTTTTCTCTGCAATGTCAGAACCAGCATTCTTCAAATCTGGATTTTCCACATTAGTACTCTCAGTATTCCTAGTAGAAGCCTGTAGTTCCTGTGGTTTTTCTTCTTCATAGCCTTTTGATTCAGAGACATTTAAATCACCCACACTGCTCTTGGTTGCTTGGTCTAAAAGTGTAACAATCACTGAAGAATCAGGTGAAGTTCTTTCTGGTGAGCTAGAGTCTTCTGAAATATGAAGAGGTGTTGGTGGCAACTCTGACAAATGAACCAACTCTTTCTGTGTTCGTGGAGGTTTCTCAGTAATTTCTGAAAGCTTTACAGGGTTACAACAAAGTTTGGCATATTCACCACCTAACCTGTGACACAATTCATTAATTATGACATCACAGTCTCCAAGAAGCTCTACATCAAAATGCAGATGAGGCAGAGGTTCCCGATTAATCAATATCTGAGGCACTTCATGGGGTATGGAACCTGAAAGTAAAGTAAAAACAGTCAGAAAAAGAGAAAGTGGCTCTGCCCCTGCCTGGCAAGCATAAGGTCCTGAGTTCAATCCTCCTGGGGGGGGGGGGGGCGCGGCACAAACTAATCTACAACAGAAACACCATCCACAAAAAGCATGGACCTGACTTAATTATGAAAAAGGAAGCCTCCACTGATGTTAGCCATACCACATCTCAGCAAAGCCACATACTAAGGCAGGTGAGCAGCTGAGCAGTTCCATTTGTGCTCCTATTACCTACTTACTGCTGAAACTCAATTTAATTTTCTGTAGAGAAAAGGTCCACTGACATTACTTTCCCACAAAGGTGAAGACAAAATGAGAGTTATTGGCACACACTGTTAAGTCTGAACTGTCACATGAATGTATAATATTATAAATACGTCAAACTTTCATTATTGCCTTTACCTCTCACCAGTAAACCAGCATACTATCACAGAAAGCTAAGAGAAAAAAATCAGACTAGTGGCACATACCCACAGTCCCAGCACTTGACAGGCTGAGGTGGGAGTAATGCTTAAGTCCAAGAGGTCAAGCCCAGCCTGAGCAACATAGCAAGATCTCACCTCAAAACAAAAATCTGTAGGGCCAGGGATTTAGCTCAGTGGTTCTGGCACCTGTCTTGCAAGTGCAAGGACCTGGGTTCTATCCCCCGGTAACCACATACAATACTGGGCGTGGAGACTCACGCCCAGCAGCAACCAGCACCACATACCACAGTGTTGGGCTTGGTGGCTCATGCCTGTAATCCCAGCACTTGGGAGGCAGAGGCAGGATTGCTGTGATGTGAGTTTGAGGCTGAGCTCAGGGCCAGCCTCAACTACAAAGTAAGACCCTGTCTCAGAAAACCTAAAAAAAAACTGTAGGGCTGGAGATTTAGCTCAGTGGTTCTGGCACCTGTCTTACAAGCGCAAGGGCCTGTGTTTGATCCTTAGTTAACCATATACAGTACTGGGTGTGGAGACTCATGCCCAGCAGCAATCAGTACCACATACCACAGTGCTGGGCGTGGTGGCTCACGCCTGTCATCCCAGCACTCGGGAGGCAGAGGCAGGAGGATTGCTGTGATGTGAGTTTGAGGCTGAGCTCAGGGCCAGCCTGAACCACAAAGCGAGACCCTGTCTCAAAAAAAAAAAAAAAAAAACCCAACTGTAGCTGTGTAGTAAAATGCCTGCTTAGCATACATAAAGCCCAAGGTTCAATCCCTAGCACCACAAACACACGAGAGTATATATGTATATATATACTAAATGTGTATACAGTATTCAACTGTAATAGAATCTCACCTGTTTATTCTGGCTGCCTGTGATTGCTGAGGTAAAATTTTGATTTGGTTTAGTGGTACTGGGATTAACCGAGGCCCTTTGCACTGAGCTACATCCTCAGTATATTTTTTATTATAAGAGAGGGTTTCACAAATTATCTATGCTGGGCTTTAACTTGGGATCCTTCTGCTTCATCTTCCTATCATGCTGGGGTAACAGGCCTATGCTTCCAGACCCAGCTATCAAGATTAAATTCTCTGGAAGAGTCTGATAATGTTTCCTCAACCAATCACAAAACAAAAATGTTCCCAGGCAAAAACGTGTTTGTATAAGCTAGATCTGAACACCAGTCCTATGACCACAGCATGGTGGTTAGGATTACCAGAAAGAACTAGTCATTTTCAGTCCCCAAATTTCTATCTTATACTACACTTCTAACAGGCTATGATTAATAGACATGAGATTAATTACATTTGAAAGATATAATCTCCACTTGAGAGGCTTAGATAGGAGGACTACAGGTTTGAGGCCAGCCTGGGATTTAGTGAGAACTTGTCTCAAAATAAATATATTTAAAGGGCTGCATTGTAGTTCATTAGAAGAGACCTTGAAGCCTTGGTTCAAATCCCCAGGACTGCAAAAACAATAGGAAAAAAGCTGAAGTATGAGAAATAGTTTCATGCATTTATTTAAATTGACCACTTTCACATAAAAAGTTAACAAAGTGCTTTCCCTACATCTTGAGGTTTCTTATATAAATGGGAAATAAAATTTAACATTACTTATCCCCTAACCCAAGCATCATTTTCACCAATCTCCATAAACAGGAAAACCACTTAAAAAATAAAACTTAGTGCTCTGCTACTCTCCTAGCCCACAAAAGGATAAGATCACTGGAGTCCGTTCTGCAGATCCATGACCCATAGCATTACCTGCAGAAATGTTCCCCGCAAACCATCACCAACTTACTTGGAATTAATGCTACTGGTCTCACTTTCAGAGAAGACCCAATAACAATGAGGAGATCAACTTCATCTTTGTCATATTTCATGGCTCTGTGAAACTGTTCTGGTAAATTTTCACCAAAAAAGACAATCTCTGGCTTCATGATAGCAAGTGTTTCTTCAGGTGGGCACCTAGGACATCGAGGGACTACCTGCATGTTCCACATTTTGGTTGACATCGAGAAGTTAAAGGGAAGGTGCAAGTTAGAAGTAGTAATCACGTCCAAACTTCCTAAGAATGCATTTCAGAATTAAAACAGACAAAAACTAGATAAACATGGAAAACAACACAACTTAAATGTCTGCTGTAGTTTTATATAATGTAGTAGTGGTGAACCAATGGCATGTGTGCCACAGCAGGCTCTTGTAACACTGAAATGAGATATACAGTGAAATAATGTGCTACTATTACAATAACTGGAGAGGCACATTTGACATTCAAGAGTCTACATATGTAGTTAGCAGGAAAATGTATATGCAAAAATGTATTCTCTTGCTCTCTCCAACTTACACATGGTTAACCATGCAGGTAAGCGTAGGTATTATTTCTAGATGAGTTTTATTTTCTGCTACATTTTCCTATGTTTTTTGACAATGTGGATAAATATTTTTACCATCAAAAAATGTTTTGAAGCATTACCACAATGAATTTTAGATTCCAAATTACAGACACTGAAAGAGAAAAACTAATATAGTAAATCTCACTTGTATTACAGCTTTTTATCTTAGGCTTTAATACTTGCTAGGGGCCAATTTCATGATTTTGGAGTAGTATTTCTACGTAAACATATCCAAGCTTCTTGTAGTTCTCCAGAGTTGTCGATACTAACCCCTTTCTTCCTGGATCTTTCTGTCACATAAATTTGAGTGAAGAGTGAAGACAAATGAAGAAACAGATCAGAGCTGTTCAGTTTTCTAAAATATGGTTGATACATTACCTGATTAAAAATATCTCCTCGTACAGCTTCACAGTCAACTTTATATTTACAAATCAGGCAAGAGGCTGTTGCAAAAGAACCTAAAAATAGCCAACATATGCACACTTTATTAAAATAAGTAATTTCTTCCTTCACCTAACACAAAAGTTATAAAGTTTGATACCAGAAAGCTAGAGAATAGATTTTAGAAGGCTCCACAGAGAAATTTAGTGTAAAGAATTTAAGTACATATATCTGGAAAGAATCCAATCCCTTCAATTGTGAGACATAGTATAATGATGTTCAAAAGCTACTGTTTTCAATAAATTAACTCCTCCAGTGCTAAAATGTATAGCTGCAGGTTCCCAATTATTACCTTAGTTCACAGTTGTGTTTAAAAGAAATTTATAGATATGTAAGGAAATGGATACACATTCTTTAGACAAAAATCTAAATTACTAATTTTTTGTTTTGTTTTTTGAACTAGAGTCTTGCTTTGTAGGGCAGGCTGGCCTTGAATTTCCTGCCCCAGCCTCCACAGTGCTGAGTTTACAGGCATGGCTAAATTACTGAATTTTTATATCTGAGCTAGCCAGTCCCATTTCATGATAAAGATACCATTTATAGTTATTTGAAAGAATATTCACGGCAGGGAACAGCAACATTTTAAAAATCAAAAGTATATTAATATTTGATATTTATGCAATTTATAAGAAGCATCAAGGCCAATACACTTCTGCTTTCACTATTTCTATTTTTCTTATCTACATACAACCAGATCACATGATTAAATAATGCTTAGGCTCTCATTACAGGAGCACAGCTTTTTTTTTTTTTTTTGAGACAGGGTCTTGTTGTGTCTTCCAAGTTGGTCTCAAGCTCAAGCTGGTCCTCCTAAACTCTGGGCAATCCCTCTGCCATCAGCACCCCTTGTGCTGGCATTATAGTTGTGAGCCACTGGGCTTAGCTGGCCATCTGCTCTCTAATCCTGTTTTTTCCTAAAAACTAAATTCCAGAAAGCCATTTTGGAGTTTACTAACCATGACATTGAATTATCCTTTGGATTCCTGCAACTTGTTCCAAGGTATCTATATTCTGCGTATAGTTGCGGAGTAGTTTTCCTTCCTTATCTGATAAGGCTATGAATTGATGACAGAGAGACGGTTGAAACTGTCCAGGATATATTTCCTACATAATGTAAAAGACAGGAAAAAAAAAACTGATTAATAAAGTAAATATAACAGACATCCATTCTGCTTAGGCTTAACAAAAAGCTACCAATGAAAACCCCCCCATATATAATTTTAGAAACAAAATATATGTGCACTTTAAATCATCAAGATGGATGCAACACACACCTAGAAAAAGGAATGTTGCTGTAATATGTTAATATGTAAAACTCAGCAATTAGTGAACTTGGACCCTTGAAGAGAAGGGTAAAGCTGACACATAAACATCTGATAAATGTTAATAGATATTTTAATATAAGACAGAGGTAATACACACCTCAGAGTATGTAATTTTTGCTGGCTGCAAATTCAGAGTTTTCTTTAAAGAAAAAGGGGGGAAATTTACACTGAAATTACAGATAGAAAAGAGTTGACTTTTTTAACTGAAAACGGCTCTGTCAACATAAGATTATTTTTCTTAATTCATCATTCATTATAAATATTAACCTGTTGGAAGTTTAAAGCTGAAGTTTTAATTCCTTACCAAAATTGTTTTCCTTCCACTGCACAGGCACATACTCGTATAGTACAGAGTTGCTCATGAATGCTGAGTTGCTGGATTTTGTGTGTGTGTTTTTCCCCCCAAATAATGCTTCAATGCTGTTTCTTCTTTAAAAACAAAGAATTCAGATATACACATGGCAAAAAGATCAGAGAAAAAGTATCAATTTTGATCCTCCCAACTTTTGACAGTGTTTTTATTCAACTTCATTTAGTGACTATGGCAAAGGAAGTTCCTCTCTACTTTTTTTCATTAAAGTAGTGCTACCATCTACTTAACTTCCTTACCATTCATTACAGGTTCTAACCCATCATAATGTTAGCAAAAATTCAACACAACCGTACATCCATCAATAGGGATCCGGTTGTACAAATATGGTACATCCATAATAGTGGAATATGCAGCCATTGGAAAGGATAAAGGAAATCTACATATGCTGACCTGGAAAATGGTCTGACATAGTGATAAAAAGCAAGTTAGTTCCCCATGTGGATAATTTGTTTTTATGGCTAAGGAAAGTGGAAATCATATGCACATATAAATATGTCCATACAAACAAGTCAGGAAGAATGCCAACAAGCTGTGAATAATTAGGGAAATTTTCACTTCTGACATTACACGAGGAGCTTAATAGACTAGAAATGACTTTACTTTTTGCCTATTTACTATGCAAATTCTAAAATGCTCTACCATTCAGGATACTTCGTAGGTAAAAGTAGGCAAATCCCAAGGCAATAACTATCCTAATTATGTCCATATACTACTAGTAATCTACAGTACAAAAATTCTGCCTTATATTCAAATGTTTACTTAGAAGAAATCATAAATAACTGCCTCCCAAAACACACTACACTAACATGAGTAACTCTGCAGTTGAAGAAAAACAGAGTAAGAAGCAAGAAACAAAAGAGCTTATCGAAGTCCATGTTTATAGAAAACTGAAAGCTGCATTATGTTTTGGAATACTAAGTTGTTCCATACCAACCTCCTGCTTAGGGTTCTTGTAGCACATTTACATTCAGGAAAATAAGCATCGTAGTTTCTTACTAAACTTTTTTCAAAAATAACTCTTAAAGAGTATTTTAGCCAATGTTAGAAATAGACTGTATAAAGCAAGGTGTGGTGGCACACACCAATAGTCCCAGTACTCAGGATGCAGAGGCAGGTCTGCTTTGAGTTTAAGGCTTGCCTGGGCCACATAGTGAGTTCAGTGCCAGCCTGAATTACAAAACAAGACCTTGTCTCAAAAAAACCCCCCCAAAAAACCAAAACCCAAACAAAGGCTGGGTGGGCAACACATTAAACATCATCTCTCAAGTAGTAGGCCTGCCAAATACAAAATGAAGGAATGACTATCTCCAGGGCTTGGTCAGAGAGCAAGAGTATTAAGACTCTGGCTACATGTTGTGGTGCACACCAGTAATCTTAGTATTCGGGAGGCTGATGCTCCAGGATCACTACATGTTCAAGGCCAGGATGAGATTCACAGTAAGTTCAAGGCTTGCCTGAAATACACAGCAAGACTGTCTCAAAAAACAAAAATGAAGAAACAACAAAAAAACCCAAAATAAGAGTGTTAACACTATCTGCCTGCTTTGAATTAACTGTATCTTACCTACCCTCCTGTTTTATAAGAATGTAAGAGAAGACACAAAGATGTGTTAAAGGTTAGATTTAGCTCTACACTCCAATTTCCTTTTGTCTTCAACTTGTCAAAATTCAAGGTTAGGAATCAATTCCTGTCAGAGATAATTTACAAAAGTATTATTATTGGCCTACATTTTAGATTTGAGTCTGAACTTTGTATTCTTTCATATATAAAGTAGACTGTTTCTGAACCATTAAATTTTAACAGTATATTTAAGGAATATAATCAAAAACTATGAAAAAATTATTTAAAAGCACTTATCTATATGAAACACTCCTACATCAAGCTCTTTTGTTGTTTTCTTCTGGGGTGCTCTGAACAGACTGATGTGTACTGAGTTACATTCCCAGGCCTTCTTTATTTTGGAAACAGGGTCTAAGTTCCTAAATTGCCCAGGATGGCCTCAAACTTGTAATATTTCTGCCTCTGCTGCCTGTAAATGCTGAGATTATAAGCATGTGCCACCATTCCTGGCTAAATCAGAGTCAATCTTAGAATATGAATTATTTCTTCTGTTTTATCTTTTTTATTTTTTTGAGGCAGGTCTCACGTTTGTAGTTCAGGCTGGCCCTGAGCTTAGCCTTGAACTCAGGGCAATCCTCTTGCCTCTGCCTCCAAAGTGGGGGGATTTACAGGCGTGAGCCACCATGCCCCGCACTGTGGTATGTGGTACTGGTTGCTGCTGGGCGTGAGTCTCCACGCCCAGTATTGTTATGTGGTTACCGGAGATTGAACCCGGGTCCTTGCGCTTGCAAGACAGGTGCAGGAACCATTGAGCTAACTCCCCGGCTGAAAGGTCTTCTTAAGCAGAGTCTTCATTATCTTGTTTCATTCATCCATACAATCACTTAAATACACTACATAATACCTTGAATTGGTCAATACTACTATATTAAATTAGCCACTTGACAAAGAAATGCACTTACAGTCTACTTCCGTTAGGGATCTAAGGGCCAACATACTCTTTCCACACAGGGACACCAGTTAATAAACTGCATGGGATATAGTTTGTCCAACCGTGTGTTCAAAATTTTTCAGATGCCAGGTGTGGTGGCTCATGCCTGTAATTGCACCACTTAGCAGGCAGAAGCAGAAGGATCATTGTGAATGCAAGGCCAGCCTGGGTTACATAATGAGTTCATCACCAGTCTGAACCACACAGTGAGACTCTGTCTCCAAAAACAAAACAAAAAATTTTTCATTTGTGCCATTGTAGTGAAAAAAGCAGCCATAGACAATATATAAGTAAATAAGAATGACTGGGCCAAGGATTTAGCTCAGTGATTCTGGCACCTGCCTTGAAAGCAGAAGGTCTCTAGTTCGATCCCACTAACCATATACAACAATGTCAAGTGTGGAGACTCACACCCACCAGCAATCAGTACCACACACCACAGTGCTGGGCAAGGTGGCTCAATGCCAATAATCCCAATATTCAGGAGGCAGAGGCTGGAGGATTGCTGTGGGTTCAAGGCTTACCTGGGCTACCTAGTGAGCTCAGGACCAGCTTGAACTACAAAGTGAGACCTTGTCTCAATAAATAAATAAATAAATAAATAAATAAATAAATAAATAAATAGATAGAATGGCTGTGTTCTAGTAAACTTTATATTTATGGATAACAGTAATATACTGCTCACGTGTCAAAATATTTTTAAAATTTTTCCCTAGCCATTTAAAAATTACAGTAGGCTGGGGATTTATCTCAGTGGTTCTAGCCCTTGCCTCACAAACACAAGGACCTCTGTTTGATCCCCAGTACCAACAAAACGAAAAAACAAAATAAAAATTACACTAATTCCAGCCGAGGAGTTAGCTCAGTGGTTCCGGCGCCTGTCTTGCAAGTGCAAGGACCTGGGTTCGATCCCCAGTTAACCACAAACAATACTGGGTGTGAAGACTCACGCCCAGCAGCAACCAGTACCACACACCACAGTGCCGGGCGTGGTGGCTCACGCCTGTAATCCCAGCACTTGGGAGGCAGAGGCAGGAGAACTGCTGTGATGTGAGTTTGAGGCTGAGCTCAGGGCCTGCCTGAACCACAAAGTGAGACCCTGTCTCAAAAAACCTAAAAAAAAAAAAATTACAGTAATTCCTGGGGAGACATTGGTCAAAGGAAACTTTTATAAAATCTCAGAAAATAATGGCTTCAGATTTACTGAACAACATGGAGATTTCAGTTAATGACAAGTAATGTATTCTTGATTGCTTGAGGGTTTTTGTGGTACTAGGGATTGAACTCAGGACCTTGTGTTTGCCAGGCAGGCAAAGCACTACTGAACTACATCCCTGGACCACAAATTGATGAATTTTTTTTTTTTTTTTTGAGACAGGGTCTCGCTTTGTAGTTCAGGCTGGCCCCAAATTCACTGTGAGGTGAGTCTGAAACTCACAGCCATCCTCCTGCTTCTGCTGCGCAAGTGCTGGGATTATAGGCTTGAGTCACCACGCCTGGCACTGTGATATGTGGTTACCAGGGATCCAACTCAGGACCCTGAGCTTGCCAGGCAGACTCCAGAACCACTGAGCTAAATCCCCAGCCCTAAATGAATAATTTTAAATGTACTCATCACAAAAAAAAAAAAAAAAAAAAAAAACAGAGAGAGAGGTATATTATTTAGTCTGATTTAGACATTCTATAATGATTCACATCAGAACAAATAACCTGGGTGTGCTAGTACACCTCTGTAATCCCAGCACTCGCTAAAACAAGAGGAAGAGTTCAAGGCGACCTGGGCTACATAGTAAATTTGAGGCTGGCCTGGAATATAGCAAGACCTTGTCTCAAAAAACCAAAACAAAAGACCACATAATGTTGTAGACCATAAATATATACAATTTCATTTGCCCATTTATATAGATATTCTTAGCTCATAGGGTATAGGCTGCTTTTAAATTGATTATACAATTTAAATGAAAAAGCTTGCTTTTTTGGACCAAGGATTTAGCTTAGTGCTTCTGGTGTCTGCCTGGCAAGCACAAGGTCCCGAGTTTGGTCCCCGGTAACCACATACCACAATGCTGGGCATGGTGGCTTACAACTATTATCCCAGTACTCGGGAGGCACAGGCAGGAGGATGGCTGTAAGTTAGAGGCTCACCTGGGCTACACAGAGAATTCCGGGCCAGCCTGAACTACAAAGTGAGACCCTGTCTCAAAAAAAAAAAAAAAAAAAACAGAAAGAAAAAGCTTTAAAAAAAATAGGATATTAACCAATTAGTGAAGCTATTAGTTACCACTTAATGAACTTTTCAAGAATATAAATATTCCATAGGACATAGTGCCACACCACTACAATCCCAGCACTCTGGGTGATAAAACACTAAGATCATATGTACAAACCCAACCGGGGAAATTTAGAAAGATCTTGTGTCAATGAAAAGGATGGGGATGTAGCTTAGTGCAGAGACCTTGGGTCCAATCGTTTGTACCACAAAAGGATAAAGTGATAAATATTTACACAGATCAGTTTGAAAAAGCATTCCAATGGAAAAAACGAACTCAAAGATAAACTCAGATCTGATGATATAAACTAGTCATCAACCCTCACTAATTTTCTCATACCCCCCATGATAAATGTAATCATGATGTAGTCATCATATACTAATGAAAAATTTTTAAAAAGTTCTGTCTGTAAAATGCCGAATAATTCTAAGAGTATGAAGTGGGCTCAGGACGGAGGTGCACACCTGTAATTCCAGCATTCTGGAGAATGAGGCAGGAGATCTCTGTGAGTTTAAGGCCACCCTGAACTACAAATAATGAGCCTGTCTTGGGAAAAAAAAAAAAAAAAAAAGAAAAGCAGCAGGGAGGATGGGAGGAAACAAGGTATAGACCAGTGTTTGATTCTGTTGGTAATCTTTTTGAAATACTTGCCCTGATTTCAATCCCTAGCACAGCAAAACGTAATGTTAACAGCAATGTATGATAAAAGTTTTTGTATTGGGGGGATGGGGAAGCAAAGCATATTAAATCTGCATTGTCCTGTTCTTCTGATGGGTGTGTATTTTAGGTCAACCTTTTCTGAGACCTATCAGGAGCTTTAAGAAAACATTACACTGTGCCCTTATCCACCTCATTCACCAGATTTTGAAGTGCAATCTTTATCTCTTTCCCAAAGTCAAAATGACCATGAAAAGTAAACGTTTTAAATCAGTGTGGGACATCAAAGCAGCCACAACAGCACCACTCACCTTAAAGGACTCCCAGGAAGTCTGCTTCAGGAAGTAGCAAAGATGGAAGTGTTAGAAGGGAGTATTTTGAGAGATTAGTGCCATGTGTCTTTTACTGCAATAGATTTATTTATTTATTTTTTTGGAACCAGGTATCAAACTCAGAACCTGCACTTGCAGCAGCCAGCAACATCATTGAGCTACATCCTTGGCCCCAAACATTCAAGTTTTTGGGGCCGGGAATTTAGCTTTGTGGTTCTGGCATCTCCCTGGCAAGCGCAAAATACTGAGTCACCACATACCACAATGCTGGGTGTGACTGACTTATGCCTGTAATCCTAGCAGTTGAGAAGCAGAGGCAGGACTGCTGAGTTTGAGGCTGGCCTAGGCTACACAGTGAGTTTGGGGGCAGCCTGAATTACAAAGTGAGACCCTATCTCAAAAAAAAAAAACAACATATTTTTAATCACACCTCATATAGGAAACACATATATATATACGAGTATTAACATAATTACTCTCAGGTAAAAGGACTATAACTTTTATGGTTTTCTTGTTGCTTGCATTCTTTAACTTTTTAGATAGCTATTAGTTACTATCTTTGACTCTTCAAGTAGAGCTTTTTTAAAAACCTCTTTCTTGGACTTGGGGCTGTAGTTCAGTGACAAAGCATTTCCCTAAAACACAAGAGGCCCTGGGTTCCATCCCTACTTCAAGGATAAAAATGAACTCTTATCTTTTCAACTCTAATATCCATAATCTGGTATATTTGTATACTATAAAGTAATAATAATTGAATATGCCTTTTCTTAGAATTAAGTTCATAAAAACTGTTCACATTTTCCCCTCTGGCTTTACTTGGACTTTAATCATTTGAGCAAAAGAACATTCACTGAATGCTTAAAATATACATCCTAACTCAGTTGTACCTTCAATGACTTTTTGAGACAGGGTTTCACTTTTTGTAGTCAGGCTGGTCGAGCTCAGCCTTGAATTCACAGCAATCCTCCTGCCTCTGCCTCCCAAGTGCTGGGATTACAGGCATGAGCCACCATGCTTGGTGCTGCTGTGGTATGTGGTTCTGACTGCTGGTGGGTCTCCATTCCCAGCATTGCTGTATGTGATTGACAGGACTGAAGCCGGGGTCCTTGCACTTGCAAGACAGGTGCCGGAACCACTGAGTTAAATCCCCAACCCTTCACTGACTTTTTGAAATAGGGTTTTGCTACATAGTTCAGACTAGCCTTGGACTCAGTGTAGCTCAGGCTGGCCTAAGACTTGCAGCAATCCTCCTTCCTCAGCCTCCTATACACAGGATTACAGGGATTACAGGTGTGCTCTATAATGCCCAGCTTTACTGACTTTAAACAGAACCATTTTTATGGCATTAGTGAATTAGAGATCCATGAGAACATGACCACAATTCATTATCAATTTAAGTCATTATGCAAAAAGGTCAGAACATGATTCTGAACATGACCATACAGCTTTAAAATTGGCTTTACATGTTCTTGTGTAAACAAAGTGATACCACATTGAAGCACACTATAATATATTGATACTCAAGTAGTAGCAATTTTGCAGGGGACATTTTAGCTGTCTGCAAATGTTTTAAACGTCAGGACTCAAATGGCATGCAGCAGGCAGAGGCAGGAATGCTGCTAAACATCACAGTGCACAGGAAAATTCCCTGAGTAAAGAATTATGCATCCAAAGTGTCAAAATTCTGAGTTTCAGACACTGCAGTTAATAAAGCCATGTTCTTAGCATACCTGGGAGGTACTAGGTTCATTCCCCAGGACCAAAATAAGACCCCCTAAAAACCAGAAACCAAAGGTCCGGGGATTTAGATCAGTGGTTCCAGCATCTGCTTTCAAGTGCCAAGGTCCTGAGTTCATCCTGGTAACCACATATCATAGTACTGCCCATCAGCAATCAGTACCACAGACCACAATGCTGGGCGTGGTGGCTCACACCCTAATCCCAGCACTTGGGAGGCTGAGGCAGAGGCAGGAGGATTGCTGTGAGTTCAGACTCGCCTGGGCTATATAATGAGTTCAGGACCAGCCTGAACCACAAAAGAGAGATCCTGTCTCAAAAAACAAAACTTGTTTTTGTGGACCAGGAGCCTCTTTTAACACACTCCCCATTATATTATCAATATTTTATCAAGGGCTGAGTATATGATTTAGAAATTCTTGGGCTCTTCCATTTTCCGGTCCCCCTTTTGCCTCTTAGGCAAAAGCTTTCTTTCTTAATAGTCTTTTCCTACTCTTAGCCTCTGTCCCTCATTCCTGAAATTCATTCTTCAATTTTAGAGAATATGACCTCACGTTCCAGGTAGGAACTAGACTTGTTTCCAGTGTCTCAGAAAGAGAAGCAGCAGTCTCTTAAAATAAGCATGGTATATCATGTTGGTGAAGAGATAAATTAAATGAAAAAAAAAAGGAAGAAATTAGGAGGTTATGAAGGGCATCAGAAGTCCTGGATGTGGAGTGAATTTATAATAATAAATAGGGGACTTAAATCTGAGTAGTTCATTTGAACAAATACTTGAATATGAGGAAGTGGTAAGATGTAAAGCTGTCTGAAGAAAAGTATTTCAGAAAGAAAGAATTCTCATGGCTAAGTTATGATTACACCAGGGGAACATTGTGAAAGTCAGAAAAGTAAAGTAGGTGGGCGTGATGGTGCATGCCTGTAATCCCAGCACTTGGAAGGCTGAGGCAAGAGGTCAAGGAGGCTCAAGGTCAGCCTTAACTGCATAACGAAGGCTTGTCTAAGAACAACAAACAACAACTATTACTACTACTACTACTACAAACGTACAACTATTACTACTACTACTACTACTACTATAAACGTAAAGAAATGGCAGGATAGAGTGAATTTTGCCTTATATTCTAATATGGAATATAGATAAAAGATAAAGCAAATTTTTAAACTTTTTGAAGCCCAAGGCATGCTTTCTAATAGTTTCTTTTCCTTGTTTCCTAATTCACATACAATGGAATAATAAAACATTCAGTGGAAGTGTAGCATAGTAAAAAAAAAAATCTAATATTTCACCAATAGTTCTTGTCATGGCTTTATATTAAACTTATTTTAATACATTTACAGTGTTCTTTTTCTGTTGTAATTGATATTAATTTTCTCTTATGTACTGTCTAGATTTCTGCTATATTAGGCTGGGCATGGTGGTACACACCTGTAATACCAGCACTCTAGGAGGCTAAGGCAGGAGGACTTAAAGTTTAAACTCAGTCTAGGCATCCTTGGTAATACAGTGAGACCTTGTCTCAAATAAAATTAAAAAAATAAAAAGTTCTTAGGATAGATATGTTTCTATAGGGCAACTATGCATTAATTCTACAAGTCTCCCCTCCCTCCTATTTCTTTGCTAGTACAAGGGATTTAACTCATGCATGGTAGGCAAGGCACTCTACCACTCAGCTGTCCCTTTTCATTTCGTTTGAAACAGGTCTCATTAAGATGCCCAGACTGGGCTTTAAACAGATACTCCTGCTTCAGCTTTCCAAGAAGCCAGGATTACTACTACCATTCATCTAACACTTGTATAAATTTCTGTGTATCAACATTAAACTGAAAATGTACATGTTGCACAGCTAAATTTATGATCCTTTCCAACGTACTATTTCTATTGTCAGTGACCACATTTTTCTTCCTCTTTTTTTGGAGACAATGTCTTGCTGTTTTGCCCAGGCTAGCCTTAAACTCCAGAGCTCAAGCAATATTCAGCTCAGCTTCCGAGCAGCTGAGATTTCAGGTATGCGCTACCATCCTAAATTTGGTTATCATATATTTTTGTTTCAATTTACCACTCTGAATATATTAAAGTTTACTAAGTAAAAGAGTAAACTATAATTTTAGCATTTACCTGTATTTAATAACCTAACTAGGCAATTTAATGTTTCTACATAAGTAGATCTTCATAGGATAGTTTAAAAAAGCAGAGAAGTTAGTGTGGCAACAGCCCCCCTGCCAAGAATTACTGAAAACTCTAAAAATAGAAAATCAAGCTATTTCCCTTCTAGGTTTTTGTCCTAAAGAATTAAAGATGTCATATTACAGTGATATATGAATATCCATGTTTATTGCAGCACAACTTGTAATAGCTAAATCTTGCTGTTGCCCCTTGTCTATTAGTAGATGAACCGATAAATGAAAATGTGTTTATATCTAATGTTTATATGCAAATTTGAGTCATCTGTAAGAAAATGGATGAACTTTGATGGGGGGGTGACTTTTCTGGAGACTGTCTCGGCTGTAGCCCAAGCTGGCCTTGAATTCACTATGTACCCAGGCTGGTGTCAAGCTCATGGCGTCCCCTTGCCTCAGCCTTCTGAGTGCTGATATCACAGGCGTGTGCCACTACACCCAGCAAAAAATGGAATGCACCTTGAGATCATAGGCTTACATATTCAGGGCTTCTCTCATATGAGAAATCCAAAGTAAAAGTAATTTAAAGAACAAAATAAAATAGGAAACAAGGAGATAAACTCAATGGGAAGGAGACAGAGACAGAGGAAGAGGAGAAGGAGAGTGTTAGAATTAAAAGAAGAGGTGTTATGTACACGTACCAACTCCCTACAAGAAATGTAATCATTGGGCCGGGGAGTTAGCTCAGTGGTTCCGGTGCCTGTCTTGCAAGCGCAAGGGCCCGGGTTCGATTCCCCGGTAACCACATAACAATACTGGGTGTGGAGACTCACACCCAGCAGCAACCAGTACCACATACTATAGTGCCGGGCGTGGTGGCTCACGCCTGTAATCCCAGCACTCGGGAGGCAGAGGCAGGAGGATTGTGATGTGAGTTGGAGGCTGAGCTCAGGGCCAGCCTGAACCACAAAGCGAGACCCTGTCTCAAAAAAAAAAAAAAAAAAAAAAGAAATGTAATCATTATGTACTGCAAGTATGTACTAGTGAAATTGAAATAGACCTTTTCTCTATTTAAAAAACCCAAAATCACAGCAGAAATCTTAGGGGTATTATATAAATGTACTTAGTAAGTCAGGCTTTTATAATCAGGAATAGTGTCTACATAAATTTCCAATTACTTGGTAGCCTCTGAAACGTCAACATCTATTAACTAGAGCTATTACAATGCCCATGTGCTCGGTCAAATTCAAGAAAGCTGGAAGTGATATTTCATTAGGGTTCAAAAAAAATACAGAACTGGGGCCAGGGATTTAGCTCAATGGTTCCGGGGCCTGTCTTGCAATTGCAAGGGCCGGGTTCGATCCTCGGTAACCACATAATAACGGGCATGGAGACACACGCCCATCAGCAATCAGTACCACATACCACAGTGCTGGGCGTGGTGGCTCACGCGTGTAATCCCAGCACTCGGAGGCAGAGGCAGGAGGATTGCTGTGATGTGAGTTGGAGGCTGAGCTCAGGGCCAGCCTGAACCACAAAGCGAGACCCTGTCTCAAAAAATCAATTAAAAAAAAAAGAATATGTCATCTATGCATACAATGATGAATGAGAATATAAAGTATACTTAAAATGTACCAGTAAACTCAAAAAAGGGTGAAGACAGTCATCGATTCAAATTAGTATCACTCTGAATTAGCAGTTTTTCCTAAACTTACACACTGGTACCTTGGTTCACTATGTATGCTTGCGATTCATTTGCAACCAGAATAACAGAATTACATTTGGAAACCAAAGTAACACTGTATAAATATATCACATAGTTTGAAAGTAAATGAAGTACTCCATAAAATTCAGATGTACTAGTTTCTGAATTCACTAAAAGATTCCAGTATAAAGATACTTTCAAATGCATTTTCAAGTATAATAATCTTTCAATAAGACTGAAAAATACCCCAAGTTTGCTAGTATTGAGCATGGTATAATGCATAGTATTTCTTATATTCTACATGAGAGTATACAATAGATATATAAACAATATATATAATTTAAATTTTTCTAGCTATCCCAATAAAAAAAATTCAAAATGTTTTTTAATTCCATATCAAAATTATTATTTCCATATACTGTTAGTTTGGGGGAAGGAAGGTATTTCTGAAACAAGATCTTGCTATGTACCCCAGGCTGGCCTCAAATCTGTGATATTCCTGCCTCAGCCTCTGGTGTGCTAGAATTATAGCTATGTACCACTATACCCCAGTTTATTTGCTAGTATGTAATAATGAAACATTTTTATATTTTTCTATAGCAGGGTGTCTAAAAATCTATCATCTTCTAGCTGGGTGTGATAACTTACATCTGTAATCCCAGCACTAGGGAGGCAGAAGCAGGAGGATTGCCCAGAGTTCAAAGCTAGCCTAAACTACACAGTGAAACCCTGTCTTACAAAAATGAAGAAATAAAATCTATCATCTTTTACATTTATAGCACAACACCTCTATAAACTTTAAGGACTCAACAGCCACATGTGGCTGGTAGTTTCATTTTTTTGACTGAAAGAGGGTCTATGTAGCCCAGGATGGCCTTCAATTTTCTGTGATTGTCCTACTTCAGCCTCTGAAGGCTGGTGTTATAGGCAGGCATGTACCACCATGCTTGGCCAATGGCTAGTAGCTTCTAAACTGGCCAGAGACTAGAGCAACGAGGAAGAAACTATGGCATGAATGCCACAGCGGGCTATTTGTAAAAATTTTAAAAGGTGACCAGGGGTTTAGCATAGTGGCACCACACTTACCTGACAAGTTCAAGTGCTCAGTACCACAAAAAAAAAAAAAAAAAGTTTTAAAAGGTTTGCCATCTTCCTCTATAAGCCTCCTTTACAGACTATTGACAAAAGTAACTCAGAACCTTCACCTCTACATACCAATGATTTTTCAAGAACAATCTCATAGTCAAAATATGGCTACTACAAAATATACCAGAGTAAATGTTATAACTTTCTTTGATTCAGGAAAAAAATCATTAGAAGTCAAAGTAGAAACAAGCCATGGTGGCTCATGCCTGTAATCCCAACACACTATACGGCTGCTGATAAAAGAAGATCCCAAATTTTAACCTAGCATGGGCAACTTAGCAACACAGCAAAACCCTGTTTCAAAATACAAAAGCCAAACATGGTAGTGCACACCTGTGATCTCACCAATAAGGAAGCTGAGGAAGGAAGACTGCTTTGAGTTGTGGCCAACCTGTGATCTCACCAATAAGGGAAGCTGAGGCAGGAAGACTGCTTTGAGTTGTGGCCAACCTAAGTTACATAATTCAAGGCCAGTCAGAACTAAAGAGTGAAATCTTGTCTCAAAAAACAAGCAAGCAAAATTTTAAAAATTTAGGAAAATGCTGGGAGTAGAATTCAGTACAAAGGCCCAGGGCTGAATCCTCCCTACTGCAAAAGGAAAAAAAAGGAAGAAAAGGCCAATCGTGTCACTTTTATATGGTCTATGAACCTCCAGGGGGAAAAAGCGCAAAATAAACACCATCAGTGAAGTTTGTATTTTTTTTTTGTTGTTGTTTTTTGAGACAGGGTCTCGCTGTGTAGTTTAGGCTGGCTCTGAGCTCAGCTGCAAACTCACATCACAGTAATTCTCCCCTCTCTGCCTCCAGAGTGCTGGGATTACAGGCGTGAGCCACCACGCTCGGTACTGATTGCTGCTGGGCTTGAGTCTCCATGCCCAGTATTGTATGTGGTTACCAGGGATCGAACCCGGGCCCTTGCGCTTGCAAGACAGGCGCCAGAACCACTGAGTCAAATACCCGGCCCGAAGTTTTTATTTTTTTTATTTTTTTAGGTTTTTGGAGACAGGGTCTTGCTTTTGTGGTTCAGGCTGGCCCTGAGCTCAGCCTCAAACTCACATCACAATCCTCCTGCCTCTGCCTCCTGAGTGCTGGGATTACAGGCGTGAGCCACCACGCCCGGCACTGTGGTCTATGGTACTGGTTGCTGCTGGGTGTGGGTCTCCACACCCAGTATTGTTATGTGGTTACCGGGGAATCGAACCCGGGCCCCTGCGCTTGCCAGACAGGCGCCGGAACCACTGAGCTAACTCCCCGGCCCCCGAAGTTTTTATTTTTTAAATGATGGTCTCTTCACTGAAAATAAGTTGACTGTAACTGAGTGACCTTACAACACCACAGTAGCAGCAGTACTTACAAGACAGAGAGTGGTCAGCATAAGAAGCCTGCACATGAATAAAACACTTTTCATCAGGAAGCCAAGCATACTAGGAAGTTAGTAATACCTTCGCAAACTTGAAGAACGGTCTTGGATCTTTTCTGAAATATTCAATATCAAACATTGCTTGAGGATCTGGAAGATCTGGGAAGTCTACAGCAAGGCGAGCATAAATACCATCTCTTGACCTGAAGTCAGGAATTCCACATGAAACAGAGACCTAAAATACACACATATAATTTGGACAATTAAATCATCCACCTTTTTAGCACTCTTACTTACAATTTTAGGGAAAAATTGAAAAATAGTTTTGAACTTCTGAGGAATAGAAGTCTATATAGTCTAACTTCCAGTAGAAATAAAAAATGAGGGCTGGGGATTTAGCTCAGTGGTTCTGGCATCCACCTGGCAGTATAAGGTCCTGAGTTTGATCCCCAGAAAACATACACAGTGCTGAGTGTGGTGACTCACACCATAAGCAGTCAGTACCACACACCACAATGTAGGGGATGGTGGCTCACACCTGTAATCCCAATACTCCGGAGGCAGAGGCAGGAAGATTGCTGTCAGTTTGAGGCTGGCCTGGGCTGTATACTGAGCTCCAGGACAGCCTGAAATACAAAGCAAGACCCTGGCTCAGGAAAAAAAAAAAAGAAAGAAAGAAAAGAAAAATAAAGAATGAAATAAATGAGTATAATTAAATTCAGCACATACTTCATTTTTTAACAGTGGTAAGGAATTTTAAGGTCCCTTTTTTTTTTTTAAAGACAGGACCTCACTCTGTAGTTTAGGCCGGCCTTAAACTCACTAGGTAGCCTTGGATGGCCTAGAACTAATGGCAATCTTTCTGCCCCAGCCTCCTGAGTGCTCAAATTATGGGCATGGACCATCATGTCTAGCTTAAATTGGTCTAATTTTGCTACGTCTGTAGCTCAGTGGTGTAGCACTTGCCTAGAGAGGCAAGGGCAAGGTCTTGAGTTCAATCCCCAGTACTGGAAAACATAAAAAAATAAATAAATTGGACTAATTTTAAATGTTTAAGCATTTAATGAAACAACTCTAATTTGAATAAAACAACCCAACCCACTTATTGTAACTGGAAAGCAAAAAGAATATTTATTACTGTCAAAAAGAAACAAACACTATAGCAGCAATGTTGCTTTCAGTTTTTGTTAGTTCACAGACACTCATTTTCATTAAGAATATTTTCTCCTAGCTGGGCAGGAGAATATGATCCCAGTATTTGGGAGGCAAAAGCAGGAGGATCACCATGAGTTCATGGGCTGCCTGGGCTACCTGATGAATGGGCCTGGGCCAGCATGAAGTACACAAGGAGACCCTCTCTCAAAAAACCAGAAAAAATTAATTCTTCAAAACTAGAAAAAAGGTTTCCTTAATTAAAAAGGGACTAAAAAACACCATACAGCATTTCTTCTTATTATTGATGTTTGGTATCTGACATACCCCAGCTCCAGTTAGAACTATTATTTTTTTGCACTCTTGCAGTAATTTCACAGCATCTTCAATTGTATTAATATCTTTTCTTTTTTTCCTTTTCGGTGGTTCTGAAAGGATATTAATGACAATTTGCCACAATGTCATGTCATCCAGTTCAGGTGGAGGAATTGTTTCTGGAAGTAAATCTTTAAGAATTGTTCGAGGATCTGTGCCAATCATGAGATGTTGCTGAACAAAAGTATACGGACCTGTATGAAGGGGTAAAAAGACAGATCAAAACCATTTCCAAGTAATTAAAAAAATTTAAAAAAATTTTTTTTGAAGTAATGGCAATATATCTAAGGTTTGATTTGTTAACAAATGAAGAAAATTAAATTTAAAGTTATTTAATTCTCAGTACATTCTCAAAGTTAATGCTGCGTGCCAAATGAGATTAGAGAGTTCATTAAGAGTAAGAGGCTCTCCTTGAGCTAAGGAGAATGCTAGGGATATAGCTCCGTAGCACCATGCCTGCCTAAGAAGTACAAGATCCTGAGTTCGATTCCTGATATCAGGAGAGAAAAAGAGAGTGAAAGAGGAAATGATTATGATTATAGCACAGTAGTAGAAGAAGTGCTTAAGTGTATCTACCAGGCCCTATTTCAATCCTTAGGGAAAAAAATTTTTTTTTACAGAAGAGGAGTCAAACTATTCAAGGCAAATTTTTTTGGTTTTGTTTGTGTGGTATTGGAGATTGAACACAGGAGTTCCAAACACAGCTACATCCTTACCCCCTTTTGAGACTGGGTCCTACAGAGTGGTTAAGTTTTTCAAGCTTGGCCTGAACTTGCAATCCTCCTATCTCGGCCTCCCATAGTGAAGGGATCAAGGTGTGCAGCACCACACCTGACTTCAAATAAGTTTTATGATTAAAATCTAGAAACATACACCATAATTAACAAAGGTATTTACAAAAAGGGTCTAAGTCATAGAAAAGATCTTACTACTTCTGTTATCAGCAAGGACATAGAAAAGGAGATGGATATATGTGTGTGTGTGTGTGTGTGTGTGTGTGTGTGTGTGTATATATATATATATATATATAAATATAGACATACTCATATTTTCAGCATTAATAATTCTTTTACCCTAAACTTACTGAGATCAGCTTCTGGACTTGACAAAAATATTACAGACATTAAAGAAAAACAAACTGGGGCTGGGGATTTAGCTTAGTGGTTCTGGTGCCTGTCATGTAAGCGCAAGGACCGGGGTTTGATCCTCAGTAACCACATAACAATACTGGGTGTGGAGACTCACCCCAGCAGCAACCAGTACCACATACCACAGTGCCGGGTGTGGTGGCTCACACCTGTCATCCCAGCACTTGGGAGGCAGAGGCAGGAGGATTGCTGTGATGTGAGTTTGAGGCTGAGCTCAGGGCCAGCCCGAACCACAAAGCGGAGACCCTGTCTCAAAAAAAGAAAAACAAACTGGGCTGGGGTTTAGCTCAGTGGTTCCAGCGCCTGTCTTGCAAGCGCAAGGGTCCAGGTTCAATCCCCGGAAACCACATACAACAATGCTGGACTTGGTGACTCACCCCACTAGCAATCAGAACCACATACTACAGTCCTGGGCATGGTGGCTCACACCTGTAATACCAGCACTTGGGAGGCCGAGGCAGAAGGATTGCTGTGAGTTCAAGGCTGAGCTTAAGGTCAGCCTGAATTATAAAAGTGAGACCCTGTCTCACTAAGACAAAACAAGACAAAACACACGAACTAAATATAACTATGTTTAAACATTCAAGCCATTTGGAAATGCAAGAGCAAAAGAAAAAGATCACTTTCAGGATAGGTATGCTTTGGTATAAAAATCTGGGGTCCAGGCTAGAGGTATAGCTCAATGTTAGAGCACTTGCCTACCGTGTACAAAAACTGTCTGATACCCAGCACTGAAATAATCATCTGAAAATGTTCTCTACTTGCACATAGAGGTCAAAGATGTAACTCAATTCAAAGCACATACTTAGCATTCAAAAGCTTCTGGGTTCAATCCAAGGAAGACAAGTGGAAAGAGAAAGAAAAAAAATGCACAAACTATGGATCAGGCACTTTAGGCACTAACAAAACAGTAACATACAAGTCAGTCCAGAACCCCTCTTGTAGGCCAGGGATTTAGCTCAGTGGTTCAGCCTACTTGCAAGGACCTGGGTTGATTCCAGTAACCACATACAACAATGCTGGGTGTGCAGACTCATGCCTGTAATCCCAGCATTAGGTAGGCAGAGGCAGGAGTGCTGTGAGTCTAGGGCTGAGCTGAGGGCCAGCCTGAACTACAAAAAAGTGAGATCGTCTCAAAAGAAAAAAAGCCCTCTGTCTGGGTGTGGGGTGTGATGTCACATGCCTATAATCCCAGCACTTCCAAAGCTGAGGCAGGAGGATGGATGCAAGTTTAAGACCAGCCTAAACCACCAACTAAACTACCAAATGAGACCTGTCTCAAAGCCCACCACCCCAAGTCTCCTGTCCATTTCGGTACAGAAAAATTAAACAAACAAAAAAATATACAAGCCAGGGGTGGTGATGCAGACCAGTAAGCCCTGAATTTGGGTGGCTCAGGCAAGAAGATTGCCATGAGCTTGAGGTCAGCCTGGGCTGTATATACAGTGAGACTTTGCCTCAAAAAAAACAATGAAACAATAAACAAAACAATTTTTAAGAATAAATGTTAAAAAAATAAAAGAATGAAAAGAAGCAAAGAAGATACTCTAACTAGAGAAAGAAAATTTCACAAGAGGGTAAAAGAACCTAAAGCATAAGAAGATCAAGTTTTTTTTGGGGGGAGGGCCTTTACGAGACAGGGTCTCACTATATAGTTCAGCGGGTTTTGAACTATGTAGCCTGTGCTGACCTCCAATTTTCGGTGATCTTTTGCCTCAGCTTCTGAAGTACTAAGATTACAGCATTTGCCACTATGCTCAGCAGGACCTATGTGTTTCAAAAGTAGGTTGCTTCCACAGACTTGAACTGTTCAAAAAAAACAAAAACCAAGGCCTGTAAGTTTGGCTCAGTAGTACAGTGCTTGGCCTGGATTCAATGTTCAATATCATACACACACACACACACACACACACAAAAAAAAGAATAACCATACACCTAAAAATCTTGATAGGTTAAGTGGAACAGAGAATTAAAAAGTATAAACTGCAGGACCAGGGATTTAGCTCAGTGGTTCCGGCACCTGCCTTGCAAGAGCAAGGTCTTGAGTTCCATCCCTGGTAACCACATACAACAATGCCAAGTGTGGTGACTCATGCCTATCAGCAATTAGTACCACACATCATAGTGCCGGGTGTGATGGCTCACGCCTGTAATCCCAGCACTTGGAAGGCAGAGGCAGGAAGATTGCTTTCAGTTTGTGGCTTGCTTGGGCTACATAGTGAGCTCAGGGCCAGCCTGAGCTACAAAGCAAGACCCTGTCTTAAAAAAAAGAAAAAAAGTATAAAATACAAAGAAAAGTCAAGCATTATGGTTCATGCTTCTAATCTCAGCACTCTGGGAAACTGAGGAAGGAGTACTTCAGTTCCAGCCCAGCCTGAGCAATTTAGCAACTTAGCAGGCAGCTGTTCCTAAATTTTAGAAAAACTTTAAAAGGGCTGGAGATGAGGTTCAGTGCAAAGGCCCTGGTTTCAATCCCCAGTACCACAAGATAAACAGAACAAAATATACAATACAAATAAAAAAAAAAAAATGTGTTCCCCGGCTGCACAGCTCTGACCCATACCTATCCGCGGCCTTGGAGTCCAGTCACTAGAGCTGGCATGCGAAGCCCTGTCATCCTCATCACTTTCACAGGAATGAAAGCCATTGGTGATAATGTCATCACTTAACAGAAGGTTATCTGCAAAGAATTAAAAAGTAACTCAGGGCTGCTGAAAACAACTTGCATGTACAATGTACAAAGATCTGTAATGGTTCTAACACAACCATTTTCACTGAATAAGGCATTTAGCTCTTGGCCAGGCGTGTATGCACATGCCTATAATCTCAGCACTTGGGAGACTGAGGCAGAAGGATTGCCAAGAGTCTGAGGCCAGACTGGGCTACAAAATGAGTTCAGAGCCAGCCTGAACTACAAGACCTTGTCTCGGGGGGAAAAAAAAGCATTCAGTACGCATACTACATAATATGCCTGTGGGGGTCAAGCTTTTACTGTTCATAAGAACAGATTTTTCATCCTTGACAATTCTCAGAATCTGTTTGAGCTCATCAAAATCTAGAAACAAGTCTACCTTAAAAATCAAAACAATACAGTTGGTGAGCAAGGGATTTAGCTCAGTGGTTCCTCACAAGTAGGGGTCACGAGTTCAAACTCCAGTACCCCAAAAATAAAACCACCCAGGTGGATTAGGAATGTAACTCAAGAGTGCCTGCCTGGTAATGTGCAAGGCTCTGCATTCCCTGAAGAGGGAGAGAGGATGACATGAAATTGGTCACAGAACTGTCTCCAAAATACTATTCAAACAAAACGCCCAGTAGTTTTTACTTTTACACAACCCTAAAGGTGCTTCGGTGTCTTTGTATTATCACCTATTTATTTCCTTTAGTAAAACTGTTTCTTGAAATCGAGTTGTTTTACAAATCGCGTTCCCAATGCACAAATGGCCAAATAGCCCACTGAGTAATTGTGACACAAAAAGTGATAAAGACACAAACTTATCCAGGTCAGAAACTTATAAGATCAAAAACAGAAAACCCTGTATGCATGTCATAACACTTTGGACTTTACTGTGACAAATGTGTGTCAACTTATATTTCAGTTACATGTAAGAAAATAATTACACAACCTAAAAACATGATTAGAAAGCAATATTCATAAAAATACTCTATATACGCTAACTGCATTATAAAAAGCTAAAGACTTATTTGTGTAAACAATATTTTTGAAATGCTGCAGGATGTGACTTTAGAAACAGCTTTGTTCTTGGAAAATTCCAAACTTCAAGTTTAGAAATAAAGCCTGAAAAGATAAAAAATCTGCACAGGTGTCAATTTACAAAAGGTCGATAACTGAGAAAGCCAAAAGTTGGAGGCTTCAGTGTGTTGGAAGGCAGAAAAGGAAAAAAAAGGACGAAAGCAATCCTTAAACAGCAGCAGAAGTAAAACTTATTTTAAAGCCAACTGCGAAAGCCTCCCGGCCCGGCAGCTGCGCAGAGCAAAGGCAGCCCCAGCGGGCCGCAGGAGACGGGGAGGGCGAGCGGGCGGGAGCGAAGCGCGCTGCCGCAGCGGGCCGGCGGCCCGGGTCCGCTCGCCCGGCCGAGGCGGCGGAGGGAGGGGCGCCCGGACCCGCCCCGCCCCGCCCCGCCCCGCGCCCACGGCCGCGACGCCAGGGTAGTCCCGGGAAGGGAAGGCAAGGCGATGCGCAGTCCCGGCCGCCCGCGCCCTGCGCACCTCGGTACCCAATCGCCGCCGCCGCCTCTTCCTCCTCCTCACCCTCGTCGTCGTCGTCTTCAAAGTCGTCGGCCGGCGGCGGCTCCAGGGCTAGGCCCTGCAGGCCCGGCCCATTGTCTCCTCCTCCGACCGCGGCCGTCCCCTGGGCCTCTCGCTCCCCGCCCGCCGCGGCCGCCGCCGAGCAGCTCCCGGCGGCCGCCAGCCCTTCGAGCACCGCAGCCGCCCCGCTGAGCTCGCCTGGGCTCCGTCCAGGGACCGGCCCTTCCCTTCGTGGCCTCTTGCGGAGCGGCTCCCCGGCAGACGGCGACGCAGCCTCCCTCTCGGCCGCCGGCGCCGAGGGGGAGCCGGGCTGAAGGGCGAGCGCCTCCTCGTCCGCCATCTTCCAACTGCCTCTCTGGCCCTCCTCCCTCGCCTGCTCTGCTCCCGCTCGACGCGCGGCACTGGCACCCCCGCGGCTCGGGCTGCGGGAGATTTAAACCCCGTCACGTGACCCCTCGCGCCCCCGCCCTCGCCCGCCACCCAAAGGCCGGACCACAACACCCCGGGTCACGTGGCGGGCGGGGGCCGGGCGTCTCCCGCGCGGCCGCGGCTGCCTGGGCCCCGCCCCGTGGCGGCCGGCGCGTCGTGCAGCCTAGCGCGCCATTCGGCCGCTGTAAACTTCTCTTTCAAACTGCCTCGAATCACTTCCGCCAGGACGGCCCAAGTTTCGTTCGCACCGTGAGTTTCAGCTTGTGTCTGCCCTTGCTTCCGTTCACATTCCGCCGGGGACTAAACGTGGCTGCTGCGGGGCGCGAAGGGATGGAGCAGGCGGGCTCGGCTCCCTGACGCCCGTGGCTCCGTTCTGACAGCTCCCCGAGAGCTCTTTCTCCTTGACTCTTGTTGCCCCGCTTCATCACGGCGCGGTGGGTCTTCAGAACCTTGGAGGGCTGTCCCCTGGGAAGACCTTTGGCCTGTGGATGGGGAGCAGAGGATCTGCGTTCTTGCCCCAAGTGAGAGTGAATTCCCACCTCTGTCCCGCGTTTTCTCACACTTGTGGAATTAGGGTATGGAGAGGTAACAAAAAGCGGCCCAGGAAGAACAGGATTTGGCTGTTATAAACATCTCCTTTCTGTTCCACCTTTTTTGAGCAATGATTAAGTTTGCTCTCCTTCCATTTTTTTTTGAGACAGGGTCTGTCTTTGTAATTCAGGCTGGCCTTGACTCCTCAAACTCATGGCAATCCTGCCCCTGCCTCTTGAGTGCTGGGATTACAGATGTACCCTCTCTTGATTTTTAAAACAGGATCTTACTATTTAATTGAGGCTGTCTTCAAACTCCTTGTGTAGCCCAAGCTATCCTTGAACTGAAGTGGAAATCCTGCCTCAGCCTCCTGAGTGCTAAGATTACAGATGCATAGCACTACACCCAGTTGTTAAACTTTTCTAAACCTTGCACTCACTTTTTTTTCATAGTGCAAATTGAACCCAGAGCCTTTTCCCTGAGCTACATTGCCAGGGGACACCCCCTGACACACACACCATTTTGAGCTAGCATTTTGCTAAATTGCCAAATTGCTTAAACTGAATTTCATCTTGGGATCTTCCTGCCTCGACCTCCCAGAGTGCTGGGATTATAGGTGTGTACCCCACACCTGTCAGTTTTTCTCATCTTTAGATGCTAAGAACAGTCCAGTGTGGTGGCTAATCGGTAATCCCAGTATTTGGAAGTCTGAGGCCAGCCTGGATACATAGTGAGTTAAGTCTAGTCTGACACACAAAGTGGGACCCTGTGTCACAGTAAACAAATGCATAAGTAATAAATAAAATAACTATATGTTTTGCAGGGTTATGGTGAGAACAAAATGAGGCAGTCAGATATAAAATGAGGGCTGCATAGTACCTTAGTTTCTTCCGTGACGGGAAGTCCTTTCTCTTTCTTACCCTGACTTTCCATGTCCATCTTCTTACCCTGTCACTCTGTATCTAGCCTTAACTATTGGCCCGTATTACACATGGTAAGTTTCTTGGCATGCCACCTACGTGAAGTGCAGCATTCCCGTCCACTTACAAGACCTTCCAAGTTGATGGCAGGCCATCCCCTGAATGGGTCCTGACTAGACCACGCTATTTACATGGGTCACTTTAGACAATAAATTTAAACTTTCTTCATTTTCAAAAGAAAAAAAAAAGTCAGAAGTGTATCTCTGCATTCCCACTGATACATCCAATTGGTTGAACTTCAAAGAATCTCCCCTTTGAAACTGCACTTTTTTATTTGTTTGGATGGTTAGGATATTTTGAGGCTGAACCAGTAGAACGCCAAGAGTTGGAGGCCAGCCTGAACTACATAGCGATATCCTGTCTCAAAAAACAAAAATACTCCCAGACATCGCAGAGCATGCTTGTAATCCCAGCACTCAGGAGACAGAGGCAAGAGGATTGCCCTGAGTTTGAGGTCATTTTGGACTACACAGTGGGTTCAAGGCCAGCCTGACTAAAAGTAAGACCCTATCTCAAAAAACAAAAAACTTGGGCCAGGGATTTAGCTCAGTGGTTCCGGTGCCTGTCTTGCTAGCTCAAGGACTTGGGTTCGATTCCCCAGTAACCATATATCATACTGGGCATGGAGGCTCACGCCCAGCAGCAATCAGTATCACATACCACAGTGCTGGGTACGGTGGCTCACGCCTGTAATCCCAGCACTCGGGAAGCAGAGGCAGAAGGATTGCTGTGATGTGAGTTTGAGGCTGAGCTCAGGGCCAGCCTGAACCACAAAGCAAGACTCTGTCTAAAGAAACAAAACAAAAACTTTACTGTACTGTGACCATACTGTAGAGTTTATGAATTATAAGAAATGGTATGAAGGGCTGGAGATTTAGCTCAGTGGTTCCGACACCTGCCTGCCAAGCACAAGGTCCCGAGTTCAATCCCCAGTAACCACATAACACAGTGGTGGCTCACACCTGTAATCCCAGCACTTGGGATGGAGAAGCAGGAGGATTGCTGTGAGTTGAGGCTGGCCTAGGCTACATAGTGAGCTCAGGGCCAGTCTGTACTACAAAGTGAGACACTATCTCAACAACAAAAAAATTCTTTCCAAGTAGACTTCTGGCCTACCAATGGCTGAGTCCTACTCATCTGATTCAAGTCAACTTCTGTTCCTTATAGCTTGCAGGTTCAAATTCACTTTTCAGATATCCCCTCAAATTGACATTGACCTTTTTGTAATTATTTTTAGCATCAATATACTCTAAATGGTACTTTTCACATTGCAGGATTTTTCTTTTTAGACAGGGTCTCACTTTGTAGTTCAGGCTGGCCCTGAGCTCACTATGTAGCCCAGGCAAGTGTGGAACTCACAGCAATCCACCTGCCTCTGCCTCCCAAGTGCTGGGATTACAGGCGTGAGCCACCACGCCCGGTACTGTGGTATGTGGTACTACTGCTGGTGGGTGTGAGTCACTATGCCCAGCATTGTTATCGGGATCAAACTAGGGACCTTGCATTTGCAAGGCAGGCACTGGAACCACTAAGCTAAATCCTTGGCCCAGAATTGTGTTTTAAAGTGAGGAAGCTCACTTAAATTCTTGTGTTGAAGCTATGTAGTGAAATATATAAAACAGTATGTACAGTACTGTACTGTTTGTGAAAAATAAAAGGGATGTGTCTGTGTGAAATGGAGATTTTAGTATATAAATATACATACTTATGATAAACCTTGAAGCACTTTTTAAATTAAAAGAAGATATACACACCTGCCACATATTTGTTTTCCTCTTGTCTGTGTCTCTGTGCTTAGAATGAATGTCCCTACTCCTTATTCAGTGTGTTAGAAAGTGCATTAACCCTATTATGTTTGTCAGCTGTTTGGGGGTGGAACCCAAGGCCTTACCCACATAGACCACACACTGTACTACTAAGCTCAACCTCAGTCATTTTCTGAAAACACAGCTGGGCTTACCCCATGATGCCTAAAGAGCAGGCTTTCATGTCTTACACCTCTTTGTTTTACAATTTCTAGTTGCAGATGGGCATTGTAGCACACACCTTAAAACTCGAGGGCTGGGGAGTTAGCTCAGTGGTTCCGGCGCCTGTCTTGCAAGCGCAAGGACCCGGGTTCGATCCCCGGTAACCACATAACATACTGGACATGGAGACTCAAGCTCAGCAGCAATCAGTGCCACACACCACAGTGCCGGGTGTGGTGGCTCACACCTGTAATCCCAGCACTCGGGAGGCAGAGGCAGGAGGATTGCTGTGATGTGAGTTGGAGGCTGAGCTCAGGGCCAGCCTGCACCACAAAGCGAGACCCTGTCTCAAAAAACAAAACAAAACAAAACCCTAAAAAAAAAAAAGGTAAACTCGAAAGATAAGGTTGAGAAACTCTGTCTCAAAATTTTTAAAAACTTAAAATAGGGCTATGATCATAGCTTAGTGCAAAGGCCCTGGATTTGATTCTTAGTCACCTTCACACATAGAGTAATTGATACTTTAGATTTAGGATCATATTTTATCAATTATAATAATGATGACTGGGGCTAGGGATTTAGCTGTGCAGTGATGTGCCTGCCTTGTAAGCACAAGGCCCTGAGTTTGACTCCTGGTACCACAAAAAAAACTAGTAATAAAAATAATTGCCAAGTTAAGTGGCACAGACCTGTCATCCCCTCAGGAGGCAGAGGCAGAAAAACTGATTGCCATGAGTTGGAGACCAGCCTGGGCTACATAGTGATTTTAAGTCCAGGCTGACATATATAGCAAGACTGTCTTTAGAAAAAAAAAAAAATGGCTAGGGCCAAGGATTTAGCCCACTGGTTCCAGTGACTGCCTTGCAAGCTCAAGTGCCCGGGTTCAATCCCCACTAACTACATACAATACCGGGTGTGATGATTCACACCCACCAGCAATCAGTACCACATACTAGTGCCAGGTGTGGTGGCTCACGCCTCCTCAGCAGGAGGATTGCTGAGTTTGAGGCTGAGTTCAGGACCAGCCTGAACTACAAAGTGAGATCCTGTCTCAAAAAAACCCAAAATACAACAACAACAAAAAAGACTAATATCAGATCAGACCAAAGTTGATTTAATCTTATCTGGCTACTTTAGCAAGCTATCTTATACAATGCATCTTTATAAAGACAGATTTTTTCCTTTCACCATGCTGGGATTGGACCCAGGACCTCTATGTACATTAGACAAGTGCTGTACCTCTGAGTTGCATCCTCTGCCCTCAAATCTGATTTTGATAATAGATTGATGGTGAGGATTAGCTCTGCTAGTTAGATTAAATGGTAGACATTTTCTTCACCTGTGCTGCCCCAACAGCAGCATGTGCTGCCCCACTAGCCACATGTGAGACTGAAGTTTTCAGAGATTGAATCCCGTGCTTGTACATGGCAGGCAAGTGCTTTGTCACTGAACTAAACCTTCAGACCTATTTTAACATCTTCAGTGTGGCTATCAGAAAAGTTATATACGTGACTCATTTCTACTGGACTTCATTATTGCATGCACTGACTGAGCTAAATCTGGAATTCAGGGTTTTAAGAAAAATTTAAATAATGTACTTGATAATTTTATAAGAAATGATGCTGTGGGGCTGGAGATTTAGCTCAGTGGTTCCAGAGCCTGCCTAGCAAGCCCAAGGTCCTGAGTTCAATTTCGGGTAACTACATACAACAATGCCGCACGTGGTGACTCATGCCTACAATCCCAGCACTTGGGAGGCAGAGACAGGAGGATTGCTGAGTTGGAGGCTAGGTTACAAAGTGAGTTCAGGACCAATTTGAACTAGAAATCAAGACCGTGTCTCAAAAAAAAGATGTATTGAATTAGAAAGTGTTTGATATTTCCCAAACTTCCCCTAAACCAAGTCCCTCTAACAGAAGAAATAGGGTATAATTAGTAGTTAGTAGGCTGAGTTAACCATCTCATGAAATAAGAAAATGAATGACTTTGGGGCCGGGGATATAGCTCAGTGGTTCCGGCACCTGTCTTGCAAATGCAAGGACCCAGGTTTGATCCCCGGTAACCACATAACAATACTGGGTATGGAGACTCAGCCCTGCAGCTACCAGTACCATATACCACAGTGCTGGGCGTGGTGGCTCATGCCTATAATCCCAGCACTCGGGAGGCAGAGGCAGGAGGATTGCTGTGATGTGAGTTTGAGGCTGAGCTCAGGGCAAGCCTGAACCACAAAGCGAGACCCTGTCTCAAAAAACCTTAAAAAAAAAAAAGAATGACTTTGAGGATTAACAAATCTTGAAAATCAGGTAGTTTCTAGTTGCCTTCTAAAACCCAAAGAAAAATTAATACAATTGTCAGTAGCCAATTAAAGGTTATCTTCAAAAACAGATTATGTGGATGTTTAGCCTAAAACTAGAAAAAGGTTGAAAGCATTGGGTGACCTAAATACAGTAAAATTCCTTCCATATATGTTCTCAGAGTTGAGAGTTAATTGATGTAGCAACTGAGTCTAGCAGAACCTAATACTTATGTGCATAGATTTAAACTACTTGGAACACTTTTTGTCCTTGTTGTTTTGTACTGTGATGTAGGAGGGGCTCTGCACGTGTGTGTGGCAGGCAGGAGCTGTGTCACTGAGGCTGGAAACCAGCAGACAACCACAACGCTTTAGAGCCGCGTGTGGTAACCCTGAACTCTTCACTTTCAACGGGGCTTTCATTTTTTTTCTTTTTCTTATTGATTGGTGGAAGTCCTTTAAGGGCAAATAAAATATAACTACATACAACTTACAAAATATAACTACATATAATCTTGTTATATTATATAACAAGATTAGGGTCAACAGAGAGATTGATTCTGTTACTAAAAATCTGAAATATGGGCTGGGAATTTAGCGTGCAAAAAAACAAAAAACAAATGACGTTTGGAAATCACTGCCTGCGTCACTTTACATTCCTACTAAAGCCTGCCCCTTCTCACTCCTCTGGAAATCATTGCAATTAGAGTCCTGATCAGTAGCACTTGCTTGATGTGGTTAAAACTTTAGGTCAGGAGCTTTTCAACTGTGGGGCTATTGGCATTTTAGCCAAGTAACTCCTTGTGCAAGTCTGCCCTGTGCTGCAGCAGCTGGGGACTGCAGTATGTGCCTCTCATCCCAGCTATTTGAGAGGTGGAGACAGAAAGATTGTGACCCAACAGTTCAACTCCAGTCCACGCAACCAAATTCCTGGTGTCTAAAACAAACAGACAAAATAAAACTAGAATTTGACTAACATGCTTGGGCATGTGTAGCACGCATGAGGCTGTGGGTTCAATCCCCAACACAAGAAAATTAAAAGATTAAGGGGAAAAAAAAAGATGAAGAAGCTGTGGCAGGCAGACAGTTCCATGATTTGGGGGGCCAACTGGGTAGCTTTCCTTCAGCTGTAGCCATCAGAGTTATCACATGTCGGCTGGATTTAGGAGGACAGAACTCCTTCTGCTGAGAACCGCTGATCTAGGTCTGCATAATGCAGGCGGAAAACAGGCTGCATTACCAGTATATTTGCTGTCCTTCCAAAGCCCCATGTGACTGTAGTAATGGTATTTGACACAGTACAGGTGGGAAGCGTACAGAGAAGGACGCTTGTCCTCTGTCCTGGTCAAAATTCTCCCCAAAATCACAAAGGGCCAGCGCTGGATAGATTTATAGATATACCTAAGTTTTGTTTTATTTTCTGTTTTGGGCTGGAGTGCAGAGATCAAAGATTAAACCCAGGGTTCTGTATGTTGTAGGCAGTGTTTTTTTTCCCCCTTCTTTTTGTAGTACTGGTGATTGAATCCAGAGCTTTCGTGCTGTACTACATTTTTCAAATCCCTTTTTATTTTTTTATTTTAAGACAGTGTTGATAATTTATCTAATCCAGGAGACCATCCTGAAACTGTTGGGCAGGCTGTAATTGCTTCTGAATTGGCTATTGATTAAATTGTGAGTCTGCCCTAGGCCTATATGACTTACTAATAAGCCTTTGACTTCCACACAGAAGTACAGCTCCTGTGCCAACGCTCACAGCTGAGGTCTCCGTGGGCAGTGATACTGTGGCATCTCTGACAGCAAGGTAATATTTTTTTTTTAGGTTTTTTGAGACGAGGTCTCACTTTGTGGTTCGCTGGCCCTGAGCTCAGCCTCCAACTCACATCACAGCAATCCTCCTGCCTCTGCCTCCCGAGTGCTGGGATTACAGGTGTGAGCCACCACGCCCGGCACTGTGGTATGTGGTACTGGTTGCTGCTGGGCATGAGTCTCCACGCCAAGTATGGTATGTGGTTACTGGGGATCGAACCCATGTCCTTGCGCTTGCAAGACAGGCGCTGGAACCACTGAGCTAAATCCCTGGTGCGACAGCAAGGTAATATTGCAGCTGAGAATTTATGACTCTCCGGCCATCCCAGAACACACGTTAGCTAAAGAAAACAGGTATTAATTACAACCTGTCTTTCATAGGAACGCATCATTCTTGGCCTTTTACAAGCCTGGCCTTCGTCAGCACCTCTGCCCCCACTGTTCCCTGTATTTGTCTTTACACCCCCTGTGCTGTGTGATCGAGGTAGTGCAGGGAAGAGGACTCAGCCAGACCCCTCGTGGGGAACTCCAATTCCCCGATAGTCCCACAGTTAAAGGATCAATAACCAACAAACAACAAAGTCAGAACCTTGAAAAAGGCTGAGCCCAGCTCAACCCTTGCTATTCTGAGCAGTGACAGACAAAGGCCAGATACTGCAGCAACACCAAAGAGGGAGCAGAAGAACCCATAACCCAGGCTCACCTGCACCTTTATTTGGTACCAGGCCTTCAACCCATAATCCTAGCATGCATAAGACAGGGCGGTCCCACAATAATCCCTGTAGTTGAAGGTAACAGAGCAGGGCAGACATCCTTAATTCCAGTAAGTCCCAAGACCAATAATCCTAGTGCAGTAATTTTTTTAGTTTAAAATCTCACAGGGTGGAGTAGATATCCAAATAATCCCAGTAGTTGATCCTGAGGGCAGGGCAGACATCCTCAAATCCAAGTAAGTAAATCCCAGTAAGTCTTAAATCCAGTAAGTTGTCCAGTAGTTCCCAACATATGATCAGTAAATCCTGGCAAGTCCAGAGCCTTGTGGTCTTAGCTTTGCTGGACTCTGATAGTGCCAGACCCCCATTAAAAACAATCCTTTGTCTGTCCTTGTGTTTTATGCTTCACCACACCCACAGTCAAAGTAGTCATGGGACTGCACAGCCCCCAGTAGTCTAGGCTGGGCTTGAACTTTAAATCCTCCTACCTCAGCCTCTCAGAATGCTAGGATTACGAGTGTACAACCATGCCTGGTTTATCACTTTTCTTTATAATATATAATATACAGCCAAACCAGACATGTTGGTGTATGTCTGTAATCTCAGCTCTCAGGGAGGCAGAGGCAGGAGGCTTGCTAAAAGGTCAATGCCAGCCTGGACTACATAGTTAGACCCTGTCTCAAACTAAAAAAATATACAGCTAAACTTATGTTACTTAAGCTGGGTATTGCGGTATATCCCTCTCATCCCAGCTATTTGAGAGGCTGAGGCAGAAAGATTGCTTGAGCCCAACAGTTCAGCCCCAGTCCAGGCAACCAAAATCCTGGTGTCTAAAACGGACAAAACAAAACTAAAATTAGGCTGAGATGCTTGGACATGTGTAGCATGTATGAGGTCCTGCGTTCAATCCCCAACGCAAGAAATTTTGAAAATTAAAGGAAAAAAAAAGATGAAGCTTTAGCAGGCAGACAGTTCCATTATTCTTGCCCTTGGGGTGCATGCCCAGCCTCGTCTCCTGGTTCTGGGTAGGGCAGGACCTGTGCGTGTCTTGGCCTGGTCATAGTCTGACCTCCATACCTGTGGTTCAAATTCGGCTCAGAAGCATTGGCAGAAGATGCAGGTGTCTGCACCAAGCACACGCTAACCCTTTTCTTCATCATTACTTCCTAAACCATCTAGGCCAGCAATGGCTTGCAGAACATTTCTGTTGTATTCAGTATTGTATGGGATCTAGAGAGGATTGCAAGTACAGGAGAGGATGTGCAGCTTCCGTGCAGATAGTGCATTGTTTTACAGAAGCGACTAGAGCCAAGGCCTGACTGTTGTATTCTGTCGGACTGCTTTAGTGGGCTGGAGAGACTGGACAGTGGAGTGTGAATGACTGTTGTGAGAGCGCTTCGAGGCTCACGTGACAAGGGGCTGCAGGGGCCTCTATGGCTGGGAGTGCACTGCTCAGTGAGCATGCTGGGATCTTGGTCCCAGAACCTTCACCATGGAGCTCAGGAGATGACCCACCCCAGGACTCAGGTGAGGCTGAACAGGGGACCTCTTCTGCAGCCTCTGAAACCCCAGAGAAGACCTTCTCCTGACTAATGGGACTGAAATGACAAACGTGCATCTTCTTTGAGCTACTAAGTCCCTGGTTTGTGGTAATATGCCAGAAAGCAAATACAGTAGAGATGGCTTGTAATAAGGGAGTAAATGCTGTTGCTATGATTTAATAGAACAGGTTATAGATATTATATGGACTAATACACACAAACTGTAAAAGACACTAGGTAAAATGTTTACCTGTGATTTTGATCTAGTGTCAAAACTTGGCAAATGAAGTACTCGAAGGAAAGTTTATAGTCCCATAGAAAAGAATCAGCCTTATGTACCTGGACTGCTTCAGCTACCCAACTGTGATTCCTCAGACAGCAACACATCTCGGAAATTCGTTGTGTGATCAAAGATAATTTTACAACTTAAATTCAGAATAAAAACCTTGCAGTCTTTCTTCCTGAAGCTCTGCCTCCCCAGGTTTTTCCTTCGTGAGCAGTGCAGCCCTGGACCTGGGCCTGGTGGAGAAGTAGGGAGGTGGTTAAGTGCGAATCACCACACCTCCTGTCATCCATGAACATCCCAATGGCATCTGCGATCCACCCTGACAGAAATGCATCTGAAAGGCAGACAGCTTTAAGGAGGCGCAGTGGCATCTTGATTAATAGTACAGAGGCGGTTTCCAGTTGTTTAGAAGTCCTCACACGTGGGCCGGGGGTTTAGCTCAGTGGTTCCAGTGTCTGTCTTGCAAACGCAAGGACCCGGGTTCGATCCCTGGTAGCCACATACAATACTGGGTGTGGAGACTCACGCCCAGCAGCAACCAGTACCACACACCACAGTGCCGGACGGACGGATGGACGTGGTGGCTCACACCTGTAATCCCAGCACTGGGAGGCAGAGGCAGGAGGATTGCTGTGATGTGAGTTTGAGGCTGAGCTCAGGGCCAGCCTGAACCACAAAGTGAGACCCTGTCTCAAAAAAAAAAAAAAAAAGAAGTCCTCACACGTGAGGCAGTGTCACATTGACGTCCTATCCCACATGAGGGCACCGTGCCCCACTTCTGTCCTCTTCCTTTTGTCATCCCTTCCTTTTCCTCTTTCCCCTCTTCTTTTCCCCTTCTTTTCCATCTCCTTTCCTTCTTTCTCTCAGGACTGGATATTGAACCCAGGTCCTTTGCACTAAGCTACATCCTCGTCCTTTTAAAAATATTTTAAATTTTGAGACAGGATCTCATTAAGTTGTGCAGGCTAGGGGGGAACTTGGAATCTTCCTGTGTCAGCTTCCTGAAGTGCTGAGCTCACAGGTGTGAACCACCACCTCCAGCACATGCTGGGGTTGGAGCATTTCCCCCTACATACTTTACTTTATTTCCCTGTCCTCTACTGGGAATTGAGGCTAGGGCCTTCTTACTGAGCTATACCCTCAGTCCTTTTTTATTTCTTATTTTTAGAAAGGGTCTCCTTAAATTACCAAGTTTCCCAGGTTGGGCTCGAATTTCAGATGCTCCTGTCTCAGCCTTCCTTGAGTGTTAAGCATGTGCCACTGTGCCCTGCTGATTTTTCTTCTTGAATCAGATAAGTGCTATCGTGAAAAAGGGAAGGATAGGGGTGGACATTTAGCTCAGCGGGTCAGGCATCTGCGTAGAAAGCACAAGGTCCTGAGTTTGGTCCCCCCTAACCACAAACAACACTACTGAGCGTGGTGGCTCACATCTGTAATCCTAGCACTCAGGAGGCAGAGGCGGGAGGACTGCTGTGAAATCAAGGCTGGCTGAAAGGGTATGTGTGGAAACTGAAAGTGTGGAAGTAGAATCTTAAATTCTATGTACTTGTATCGAGATATCCCCCGAAGGCTCATGTAGTCACAGGTAGGGCTTTTGGAAAGTGGCTAGATCATGAGTGTATGAATATGTACTAGGAGTATATGGTAACTACATTAGTCTACAGATTGGTTTAGCCTAATTTGGGGTATAGATAATGGGAAAACCCACCCTGGGTGTGAGTAGAACTATTCAATGTGTTTGTAGCCTGCATGAGATAAAGGAAAGAGGGGCTCGCTGTTGGCTTCTTCCTGCCTACTGTGCCATGGACTGTTTCTCCTCTGCTTTGCCCCTCCTCCATGCCACCCTGTCTTGGAGCCAGCTGACTGTGGACTGAAACCTCTACAAACTGTGAGCTAAAATAAATCTTTCCTACTTTAAGTTTGGGTATTGGGTATTTTGTCTCAGTGACAAGAAAGTAACTAAGATGCTACACATCCCTGCAAAGTCTTCTCTTCTCTACCCTGAAGACCCTGGCTCTACAATACATGCTCCTCCAGGTCAGTGACTGTATGTTTTCTTAATTTCCTTCCCTCCTTTAGCACCAGACAGAGCATATAAGAGATTGGGTGGGCTCTGACCTAGTGATGGGTGCAGGAAAACTGCCCAAAATAGAGTATGGATGAGGCAGAATAACTGGTCAGAATCCTAGCTTCCTAATTCTCCTTTACACTTATTTCCTGTACGCCACCTCTTGGCTTTTCATTACATCAGAAAGGCAGACTGCCATGCAGACTGCATTCCCCTATACAAATTCCACGTGCAACACAGATTTGTTGAACTCTGTGCAAAAGATCTGTTTCTCTGCAGTATGTAAGTATGGAGAAGGGAGATTCAGGAAAAGTCAGGCACCTAAGGTTTAGGAACTCACAGTCCAGGTGGAGAAATGATTCTATCTATAAAAATTTGGTATAGAGGGCCGGGGATATAGCTCAGTGGTTCCGGTGCCTGTCTTGGAAGTGCAAGGACCAGGGTTCGATCCCCTGGTAATCACATACAATACTGGGCATGGAGACTCACCTCAGCAGCAATCAGTACCACATACCACAGTGCCGGGCATGGTGGCTCACGCCTGTAATCCCAGCACTCAGGAAGCAGAGGCAGGAGGATTGCTGTGATGTGAGTTTGAGGCTGAGCTGAGGGCCAGCCTGAACCACAAAGCGAGACCCTGTCTCAAAAAACAAACAAACAAACAAACAAAAATTTGGATATAGGACTATAGGGAAAGTTGGGGGGCAGGCAGAAAAAGTTAGAGCCTCAGTGAGGTTTTTGGCAAATAGTTAAACACGTACTAGAGAGGGCAGCTAAGGAAAACCATAGAGAGCTGAGGAGAAGGCCTGGCTCGCAGCATGCCAAGGCCAAGTCCCTCCCACCCCCATCTCCATTTAAGCACAAGAGAAACAAAAAGGGGAACTACATTATAAAAACTCACTCAGGGACCAGGAATTTAGCTCAGTGGTTCCGGCACCTGTCTTGCAAGCGCAAGGGCTAGGGTTTGATCCCTGGTAACCACATACAACAACACTGGGCATAGTGACTCATACCCACCAGCAATCAGTACCACATACCACAGTGCCAGGCGTGGTGGCTTATGCCTGTAATCCCAGCACTCAGGAGGCAGAGGCAGGAGGATTGCTGAGTTTGAGGCTGAGCTCAGGGCCAGCCTGAACTACAAAGTGAGACTCTTGTCTCAAAAAACAAACAAACAAAACCTTTACTCAGTATACAGAGTATGCACTAATACCTAGACACCATACATCATACATCTGATATGATTAGGAGGTCTCCTACTGAGATAATTAGATAGAGGTAAGGGTTTGCTTCTGTTTCATAGATTCTGGATTGTGACTTGCTTAGTAATCAAAATTCTCTTAAATTTTTATGCTTTATATCTTAAATTTTTGTCATCATGTATGCCTTATGTCTTATTTCTCTTTAATGCATTGTCTTTTATTAAAATAAGGGTGAATTTAAATTGAGAACATGGGAAGATACATCCCATCAAAGAAAGTGACATTTTACTATCATTCCTCTTTTGCATGTGATGCATTTGGTGTTAGTTGCTGAATTATTGGTGTGCTTAACTTGACTGTTGGGATTTATCATCTCATGCAACAGTGCTAGTGTTAGAGCACCCCCTTGTGGATTTTGACAGAAAATTCTGTAAAATGGGGCTTTAAAAAATGATACACAGTTTATATTTAAGAAATATAAATGCCTATTAATAAATCATGGGGGCCAGGGATTTAGCTCAGTAGTTCCGGCACCTGCCTTGAAGTGCAAAGGCCCAGGTTTGATCCCCCGAAACCACATACAACAAAGCTGGACGTGGAAACTCATGCCCACCAGCAATCTGAACTACATACTACAGTGCCAGACTGGTGGTTTACACCTATAATCCCAGCACTTGGGAGGCAGAGGCAAGAAAGCAAGACTCTGTCTCAAAAAAAAAAAAAAAAATCACAGGACCCCTTCTTACAGTTAATAAGGTAATAAGCCAGTAGCTATCCTTTTTTTTTTTTTTTTTTTTTTGAGACAGGGTCTTGCTTTGTAGTTCAGGCTGGCCCCAAACTCACTATGTAGCCCAGGCCAGCCTCAAACCTCCAGCAATCCTCCTGACTCTGCCTCTCAGGTGCTGGGATTATAGGTGTGAGCCACCTGGCACTGTGGTGTGTGATACCAAGGATCAAATTTGGGGCCTTGCCCTTGCCAGGCGGATATCAGAACCACTGAGTTAAAAGCCAAATCACTGTCCCCCACCAGTAGCTATTCTTTAGACTTATGGGACAGGTTTCACTGCGACGTTCTGGCCCATTCCTCTCTGTACTCTAGAGAAAATGTTGAGCCCTTTCTGGTCTGATCTTTCACTGGTGAGGAGGCAATCTTAGCTTTTTTTTTTTTTTTAGGTTTTTTTGAGACAGGGTCTCGCTTTGTGGTTCAGGCTGGCCCTGAGCTCAGCCTCCAACTCACATCACAGCAATCCTCCTGCCTCTGCCTCCCGAGTGCTGGGATTACAGGCGTGAGCCACCACGCCCGGCACTGTGGTATGTGGTACTGGTTGCTGCTGGATGTGGGTCTCCACACCCA